>BMAO01023186.1:12500-88800 GCA_019973975.1 Trichonephila clavata | reverse complement strand
AAAAATATATCTTCCGTTTTGAAATAGAAATCTGTAGATTTTAAATTTGGTAAGCATGGTTCTTTTGCTTATTAGAGATCTGATGAGAGTGATTTTTGAAAAGTTCGACTCGCATGGAAATTTACGACTAGAAAAAGGTGTTATAGATGAAAAAAAAGTTTCCAATTTTAAACTATTACACTTAAGAGCTTGAAACTTTCCAAACATGTGTCTTTTGCTCAGTAGAGTTCCCCTAGCAACTGATTTTGCCGAAAATGACTTTCAAGAGAATTTTCGGAGGTTTAAAAAAGGTTAGAGATAAGAAAAAATCCGGTATTTGAAAAATTAGACCTATAGACTGGAAATTTTGTTTGTGTTGAAAGATTTTTTTTTCTGTCGAGGTCTACTAAAAATAGATCTTAGAAACATCAATATCCAAGAGGTAGGATCTATACAGGCTTATATGGTAAATATACAAAAGCTTAATAAATTCGAATCCCAGACATTTTAAATAAAGAGGTGAATATACTATGTGATATTTTTCATAATAATCGAAAGCTTAATACAAGGATTTAGATAAGAACAACCTAAAAAAGAATGTATATGCTTACAATATCAAGAAATACTCAATGAAGTGGCAGGTAACGGCTAGTATATAAATAAATATATAATGAAAATTTATCAATTTTTCTATTTTTCTACTTTTTAAGAAAAGAAGTAAAAAATAAACGAGGCATGAGATAAGTGAAAAAAAAATAGTTCACTTCAAAGTGAATATATTGAGCGTTTTCTACGTACAAATTCGTAACCCAACTTTCCTATGAAAATTCCTTCTCTCGATCGCTTTGGATATTTTTCTAAGGAAAGAAAATAAATCGATACCTCGATATTTACATAAAATTTATTTTCATTGCAGTGATGTAACAAAATATACATGCATTGATCTAGGTAATATTTTATTAGCGATATATTGACTGTGTGCATGCAATATATACACAGAAAACACGAATAAAAGCTTCATCATGGAAAGCATATATTTTATGAACATAAAAAGTAACCAAAATAGGAAAAAAAATGCAACTTTTTACGATGTCTAAGCATCCCTTACTTACAAGTATCGAGTTAGCAAATGCACTTTGGCATTTTTAGTGGTAATGGAATCGGAGAAGAGCTACTATAAAATGTTTGATGGAATTGTGCCTTGAAGATATGTACTTGGCTACAAGATTTCCCTATATTTCACTGTTCGATCATAAATTTATTTTTCTATGTAAATGCAGAATAAGGCATTTATTTTTAAGTTTTCACGATCAATCTACGAAAAATCTAATATCAGGCTGTGGTTGATGCTGTATTCTTTGAATTATGTTTGATATTTTTATTCCATACTTGAATTATATGGAAATTTTCCTTTTAAGTTATGGAGCAAATCGTTTAGAAGTGTATATTATTTTTTAAGCTGAATCAATAGGAATATTCACCATCACTGAGTTATTGACATAAAAGCACATGTGTTAGAAAAATTTTATGTATCAACTTTTGAAATTTTGAATAGTGCATATTTTTTAAAAAGCATTTATTATTGAATATAAATCCAATATATACATAAGCTATGTATGGCTGTTTTATTAATACACCCGTTTAAAAGCATATTTATTAACTTTAATGATTAAATTATCCGAGTGAAGATCTATTATATTTAACAAAAAAAACTATCGGAATTTATCTAAAAAATGAATGTATTTACTACTTAAAAATTTGCAGCGCACACATAACATTCATATAACATATTGCTCAATTTTTAGTTATCCGTAGCTCCAATGGATGACTTGATTAAATATTTTAATCAACTGTGTATATTAACACGCAAAATAGGGCTTAACATATTTAGCAATTTTATTTGTTAGAATGATAAAATGCAAGCAATCATAAAAAATTGCTAGTTAATTTTGAATAATGTAGTTAAATATAAACGATTTCATTTTTATTTTGCTTTTGTTTATTGCCTTCCTTTGTTTATTGCATTCTATTGCATTCTTCGAATGCGATTTAATAATTATTTTGTATTGTTCATTTTTTTCTATTTTGTTTCAAATATCGTCTTGGTCAAGATGTGTAAAAAATCCCTAAATATATTCTTATATCTTTCTTCCTATTTACAAGAGAGTATTATAAATATTTGTTTAAATTCATTAATCTGAGAGTGATTTAATTAAGATAGAAACTCATTTAAATTACCAATTATGAGCATGCCATTGGGGGAAATAACAAGCTAGAAATAGATAACTGCATAAGATTTACTAAAATATGTATTATTATGCTAATAAACCATTCTGAAAAAATTAATTGAATAGTATAAGTTTATGAAAATTCATTAATTAAATGTTTACAAAATATACCCATTGAAACCAAATCATTTGAAATGCATAAGCGCTTAAATAATTCTATAATTTTACTGTGTTACTAAATATTGTTTTGTATCAATATTTTTTTCCAAGCATCTCGTTTGGCTCAAATTTCTTCAATTTGCATTCAAAAACAAATGGAAACTTCATTTACTCTAAAGAGGGAAACAAAATACCACATACAAGTAAAAAATAACTTCAACTGCGTATAATATATCGAGTTTTCAAATTAAATTAAGGAAACATATTCCTGTAATTGAATAACATTAAAACATTTGTAGAAAATTTGTATTTCAATATTACAGCCAAATTTTAATAATTTGTCAACTACATTTTTGTACGCTTTGCACATTTATGTATAATAGAAACATACTTTACATTTATTTCTTTAAAAAAATTAAAAATTACATGTAGCACTACACTCATATAATTCCCAATTTCCTAATTTCGAACAATACAGTTAAATTTGTTAATTTCGCAAGATATTGGAATAAAACAGCTCGTGAATTTTTATTTCTGTAATCTGGTGTAAAGTTTAAAGCACCCTAGATTACAAAGCATTCACTTCAAAAGGAAATAACATTTATTTTCCAAAGCAGCTGTGTATATGTTCATATTGTAAATATACTAGTCCGTATATACAAAGTAGTATATACTCCATATATGTTACGCATTTGTATATATACTATGCCGCGATAACCTAGTGGTGTTATATTCACGGACCGATGGCCGGTGTGTCATAAGTTCAAGCCCTTGTGCCACTGAAGTACCGTCGTGTGGAGGGGTTGATGCACGTGTAATCTGTCGATCCCGTTAATGTTTCCCATTGATATTGTTGTGGAATCCCACTGATGTAATGCGGAAGTTCGGAAACGGAGTGCCGGAACTCAGGTATCATCCCCGTCACTTGACCATGATTCAAAATTACGAAGTCCGCCTCCAATAAATGAACATTTACTCAAAATTTAAATTTAAGTTTTCATTTAATGTTTCAATTGCTTTAAAACTTATTTTAACTTTATTTTTTTAAAGCAAAAACAAGCTATCTTTCAAATGCTGTAAAAACGAATGCATTATTTTGTTCATCATTAGAGAAAAAAAGAATACTTTTCAAAGATTATTATGGTATTCTTATTCCTATTTAGTGGTTGATAAGATGCAGATTTAAAAATTGAGGTATCCCATACTGGATTCCCATATTCCGTAAGAAAAAAAAACTCATATTCCTAATTAAAAAGCATTCCACTTCTCTTCTTCAGTCGCCCGTGATTAAACCATTGGGTTAGAGGGTGCCAGTTATGCTGTGCAAAAAATAACGCTCTGTGTAACTCCTTCTTTCTAAGGTAAAGCAATGGATCTCTGAGAGCTATACAACAAAAAAGTACTATAGGTAAATCAGGAAGAAAAGCAATAACACTTGCAGGCGAAAACACTCCCATCTATTCAATAAAAGTGTAAGTTCACGAGAGTAATTAATTCTAGATGTATAAGTGTTATAAGCAACTCAATATCCTGGCGGCAATATAACAGAGGTAATAAAACCCTTAAAAGGGTAAAGCAAAGGTGAGGTAATCTGGCAAAACGAAAAGAGAAACAAGAAAGGGAAAAGAAATCAGAAATGGAAGAGAGTCTTTCTTTGGTGAAAAGCTACGAAGATAAATGTCTGTGCAGTCTCGTCGAAAGTGAAAAGCCATTTACTTATCCTCTTCTTCCGCAAAATCCCCCAGCTTCACATTACGGATAGTGGAATTCCTTCTTTCGATCCGCCTCTAGAATTCCACGGTAGTTCACTTTGACGTGATTGACGAGGACACTCAGGAAACCGGTGTTATTTTGCGAGGGGACCTTGTAATTTTTATTTATTACCCATTTTATTTAGCTTCACAATGCTTCTTTTTGAATTTTAATGTTGTTGTTTTTCCACTTTGCTCTAAGTAATTAATGAAACCGTGTTAACATACTTATACCTGTTTTTTCCCCTTGGTTTCCCCAAAAGATTATTATTGCAATCTATAGGACTCGAATTTCCAAACGCCATTATCAGCAATTAAGTTAAAAGGGATATTGTGTGGGTGTTTTTTCCCTCTTGCGTTGAACTGAAGTTATTTATAAGCTATCCTCTTGTCTTGTATAGTTTTGCTGAAAGATAAATATCTGAAAATAGTACTTCTTGTATTAATTATTTATTTCCTAATCGTGAAGTACACGCTTTGGAAATTTTAACAAAACTACATGGCAAATTATTTCATTTAATATTTAATTTAAATTGCTTTCTATTGTTGTTTTCCTCTTATAAATGTTTCATATCTATTACACATTAGAATATTTAGCTTAAAGTAATATGAATATTAAATATGAAATCCCCTCCTCCACACAAACATACATTACTGTTCTCATTCTTTGTTCTGTTGCTTCATTCTTATAAATATTTCGAAACTATTACACATAAGAATGTTTAGTTTAAAATAATAAGAATATTAAATGTTTCTCTACTAGTATTATTCTTACAGCTAATCTAGAACTGTCTTATAGCAATATTACAAAGTAGAGGAAATGAAATTGAATAACATTAGTATTTCTTGTTTGACCTAAAAGGTATATGACTACTTCCGCGACCTTGATTTTGAAATAGCATATAAATGAATTATTTTTTGACATATATCGCTAAATGAATTAGAGCACACATATACAATTGTTTTAAGAATGTTATTACAAGAAAAATTATTTAAACGCAAAATTTTTGGCAAAAAATAAAGAAAGCATGATATTTTTTTTTTAAAAAAAAGAACCTCTTTCTTTATGAAAAAAGATCCCATCATAATAATAATTTTCTTATATATAGCTATACCTTCTCTACAGAGACTGAACAAACTAGTTTAAACAACTCACACTATTTCAGAGTTACGATCAATCGAAATAATAACTGGTATTTTTTGTTAAAATCTATCTATTCTGGTATACTATAAAACATGAATAAACCCACTCACACACATAAATTATGTATCTCAAAAATGCTAGATGTCTCCGTAGAGATCTCTTAGTTATATAAAGTCAAAAAAATATTACTAAGCATTTTATATGAAAAAAAAATAGAATGCTTTAAAAATATGCCATTTTTTATATTTTTTCACTAAAAAATTGCATTTTTTTTGCATGTTTATTATAACAATATTGTTAAAACACTTTAATATATTTATTCTAATTCAACTGTCACTAAATATAAGAAAATTATTTAATTTATTCTCTTTTGCAAAATGCATGATCCAGATGTATCATTTTTTATATAAAGTATCATTTTTATATAAAGAACGTATCCTTTTTATATAAAGAATGTATCATTTTATATAAAGAATGTATCATTTTTATGTAAAGAAAAAACACATGTTCTGCGGACAGAATAATGTTTCGAGAAATCCTTTTTATTTAGAGTCCTCTAATACAATAAAAGTGATATCAAATGAAATATTTATCAGAAACCTTAAAAAATAATATTATTTTACGAAAATATTCAATCAAAAATACCTTGTGATAATTAATACTTTAGGGTTTTTGAAAAAAGCATCTTGCACCTTATTTCAAATAATACGAACTTACGAAGTTGAAGAATCATTTAATCGTTTATTTCATCGCTTTTGTTCACTCGATTTTTACTGTAATTATTTTTTTCGTATTGTTCCTTTTAACGAATGAATGTTGTGAAAAAATATTTTTAATTAAACTTCTTAAGATATTTATCACTGAAATAATTAGTCCTTGCATCACGCAGGAAAAATAACGTTGACAAGACATAAGGGACATTCAAGACATAAGGGATTAGTAAAATTAAATTTAATTGTTAATGTTTTAATAATAATTATACATTATGGGTTAGTATAATTAAAAAGAGCAATTTTTTTTTGAAAATAATGATTAATGACATCATAAAATAAAAAAGTAATAAATAATTACTATATAGATGTGAACAATACTAAATAATCTTAGTAATAAAGTCAATTTATCTTTGTGGTGAGAATTTTATTTTCATCCAGAGTCATAAATTTTATCAATTATCATTGATGTAAGAGATTTTTTACCTTAAAACATATTACAGAATTGAAGTAGAAAAGAAGTCTAAGGAATTCTTAAAATTTGTATCAAATGATTTCCAATGATTATTCCATAAAACATTCAGTTTGTAAGAAACATCGTATTGTTTTCATTCTTGTTTTCATATTTTATAAATTAAAGTACCTTTTTCGTTACTAAACGTATCACTTTTTTAGTGAAAGATATCTATATAAACTGTTGAAGCGTATACTTTCACTTCTTTATAATTTTTCTCTCTTTCTCTTATCAATTCTTTTGCAATACTGTGTCATAAAATTGTTGAGAGTTTAGTCAGTTAAAGAGTTTCCATATCTTTTAATATCGTTTTTTAAAACAATAAAAACTAGTTTTCTCACCATAATACCTTAAGAAAATAAACTTACATAGAAAACAGGAAAACATGTTTTAATATGCTCACTATAAGTAGTATATTATTTCGTAAAACCTATTCTAAATGGTTTGGTTAAAATTCAGATGCATTGCTTTTAGAAAATTACAGCTGCACGTTCGCTTGTTTTTGCCAACTTCACTTTTTCCTGTGTTGTTAATTATAAGAAACATTAACATTTTCTCTTCTTTTAACAAATAAATTGTGTTTCTAGTTTTCAAAACTATTTTATACTTCAATTACAAAATATTTTAAAGAAATTTATACTTGATCTTAAAGAGAAATTTTATTTTATTAATATTTAACTATTATGCATCATTCCTTCGAAGCTGTTTTAAAATTAATAATTTTGTTTTCAATCTGAACTTATGGTTATAGGAGCAATTCTGTTTTTCCATTCTAATTTAGATATTTGATATCATTAACCCCAAATGAAGCTGTAACCTCATAATAAGATTTATAAGTAATAAATAAACACAATACCAGGGTTAGCCTTGCACAAAAATTAAGTAATAAATTAGGGAATTACTAATAAATTCACACATGTCAATATACTTTATTTTTCAGGATATACACCGAATTTGATAGAACAGCAAATGAAATATAAGGTAGTAGCCAGCATAAAAGGCTAAAGTATAATTGATGGGGAGCAGAGTATCATAACAGTAGGAATGATCTGGTAAAACATACAATAACTTCAAATTTTTATAAGGCAGCCAAATCAAATAATAAGGCAATGAAGGGTGTTGAATAAATATAAATAGTTATAAGTGAACTATTACAAGGAATGTTTTTTGTTTACTTATATTAAGGAATTTAGAACACCATTATAAAGGAAAGGGTAGGGGGGGGGCTTTTCTATTGAAAAAGGTTTAAATTACGATAAAACACAAAATAAAGAAAATAAAAGGTCAGGTATATATAGATTTAATTTTTTTAAAAATTATTTTTAATTACTGTAAAATTCAGCGTATAACCGGCACCGGTGTATAAAGCGCCCCTATTCCTTCAAGCTGATTATTTTTTTTAATTTTTAGAAATATTCGCCGTAAAACGCCCCCTTTTTTATCGAGAAATCTGAAATTATAATATGCATTACTCTTATTTTTTGAAGTTATTTATTTGAGGTATTATCCCAGACTTTTGACAACATAGTTTCCTTCTAGAGCTGCTACTCTTTTGGTTCACAAGGCAAGTCATTTCTCTTAAATAAACAATATTTCCATACATGTAGAAGTAATTTTTTTTTCTGTTCATCTCTTGTTATTTTTAAAGCTGTTCTTTTTCAACCAGGCATATAACGTGCACCCTTAAGTTTCGATCTGATTTTTTGTGTTAAAAGTGCGCGTTATACGCCGGATTTTACAGTAATTTTCCTTTCCTTTAATATGTTAGTAAAAAAACTTTACACATTTTAGATTAAAGCAAGATTTTTATAGAGTTTCCTAGACACAATTGGAAATGTGTATCATGAAAACATAATTTGTTTTTGTATAACCGGTTTTTTTTATTAAAGATACTGTACCTATAAGAAATGAAATGTATTCAAGAGGTTTGTAATTACTTTCTTGAAATTCTGAAAGAAAATATGCATTTAGATTAATTTTATTTCACAAACATCGTTACAAATAACAAATTTATAAATGATTGTTATATTGAAGATGAATAAATTAATAATTAGAAGAATATTTTGTGAAGATAAAATTTAAAACGAAAGTTTAAAATGATTTTATAGTTGTATCTTACCTTCTTTTTTCAAAATAACAAATCATTGTAGCATAAACTTCAGTCAAAAAACTTTTTATCGATACTTTTAAGAAAGTGTATCAAAATTTATGTGATATAAATTGATTATGAATAATATATATTCTCTTATTCCCAGACACGATACCCAAGAAAGAAACATTTAATGGCGAAAAATAAACATTGAAAAAATTCAGACAATATTCTGAATTGTTATGAATATTTTTGAATACAAAATTGCTTTGAAATAGCTTTATTAATTCTTAAATAATGTATGCCATTCGTACTTCCAACAGAATAACAAAATTTGAATACATTATTTATTTTTGCAAAGGACTCAAAATATCAAGTGGATAAATTAAGGAATGGAAAAAAAGGTCTCAATCTGAATTCATAAATAACTAGAAATTGTTGAAGGAACAAAATTATAAATTTTGTAAAAAATACAGAACGAAGCCCCAAAGCACTCTAAATACAATCTTTGAATGGAATCATTAGAATTATTTCTTTCTCTATTTATTTCATGTTTGGAAGCTTCAAAAGGTTTCTGAAAATATTAAATTATTTTTATTAAAATCACGCACTTGAAAAAGTATTGTTTTTGTTTTTGTTTTTTTTCTACAGATTTCTCAATGATTCAAAGCATAAGAAATTTTTATTTCAGAGCAAATTATAGCATCAAAATTTTTTAAAAAATATATACTTTATTAAGAAAATTATCTCAGAGTATCAACGACAATCATGAGACAATTTTCATGTTTTTTAAAATTTGATGCTAGGTTAGATTTGATGTAAATAAATAAATTAAATACATTAAAGCCTGTTTTTCATAGAGTTTTTTTTCAAAATAAAAATCAAGTTAAAGGATAAAATAATTTCAATTCAAAAAGCAATTGAAGAAATGGTTAAAAAAAATTTAAGAATCACATGATCTGAGATAAATTTTTGTCTTGATAATACGAATAAATTTTACTGTCATTGACGTATTATACCGTCGACCAATTCGTAAGCGGAAAATATATTACCACATACCGGGATATGCAGCCAATAGGTGAAAACTGTAACCATGCTGTGACTGTAAAATATACAATAATCCTGTTTGCGTTTACTATGACAGGATTTGGCGACCTGTTTTAATTTGGTGAAATTAGTTGATGTTGTAATATGTAAAAAAATACTAAATATATATTTTATATTTTGAAATTATTTTGAAATAATTACTTAGGAATATAATTAAAACTGTTACGAAATAAGCTCAGTGAAGCTTTAAATTATGTTTGGAAAAAATTAATTAATTTTGGAAGTAATTTGTGAAATTCACGCGTAACGAATCAATTAACTTCATACAAGTGCCAAAATATTTTCAAAAACATCATTGATAATTTACTTATAATTTATTAATTTTAATAAAAGTTCTTGCGAATCAGACAAAAAAACTGGAACAATTTTTATAAAAATTCTTTTTAAGTTATGTTTATCACTTTTTGTGTTTTCATTTCTTCCCACAATATTTTAATCAAAGTATTTTTTATTTATTTGTAAATCGAACATTTACTCACTTAAAATGTTTACTATTCGCCAAGCGTGCGACATCATTAAAAGTCATTTTATACGTGTGTGAAATACAGTTGAATGTTTCGATCTTAACATTCCAATATGTCGATCTTCATCTAGATTCACTTACAAGTTAGCTGTTCACTTTACCTCAACCAATTAGTTATAAGTTTAAAATATTACTTAAGTGTGCACCCCATTCTCTCTATTTTTGGTTATTTTGGGTTTCCTTATCGTAGTAATGTCTTTATTTGTTTATCCATCTCATGTATAAGGTAAGAATTTTAAATAATCGGTAGAGTAAAAATATTATTCAGCTTTTATTGTTTTACTCGCGTCTGGTGTAAAACTTAAAAATTAATCGAAGAAAAACTACTCGACTATATATTGTCATATTTAATGAATTACTACGGTAAAATTGAATTGTCCCTGTTTCAATGCAAACTTTTGTATATTAGCAACAAAAATTGAGAGACGTTTATAATCACCCGTACATTATTCTTTATTTCCTTATAGAATTATATTTATACGTTTCTGTCGTATTTTATTTGATCATAATAATACTTTAATACTCATGTCATCATATTTATACTTCAAATAATGTGTATTTTATTCTAATTACGCTTAAATGTTAAGGTTGTCACATAATTATATTTTCATGTTAATTTCATTATAATTTTAAAACCGCAATTGTGCCTTCTTTAATTTCAAAACAATATTGTACACCATAACTATACTCTATTAGCTGCCTATTTATAACTTTGGGGATTGTTACAATGAACATCTGTAATGAAAAAAAAATATTCATGTTGCACATAAAATAAATGTTTCATCCATTTAACCGTCTTGTAATAAATGTAAGAAACACAAATGTAAATGGAGAGCTTATAATGTTCCTTTTCATCAAGTCGTATTTTCATACCACCAAATGAGCCAGAAAAACTCCTTTTTCATAATCATTTGATCAAAAATGAATATCTGGTATCTAATATTACTCTAAGTGATACAAAAACTGCAACTACTAGATGCCACCTGCATTGTAAATTTATTTATTTTTTACTTGACACTGAATTTGATAGCAATTTTTTCTTTTTCATAAAGAAATGTACACACATAACCAAAATAAGCATATTAAAAGAGCATTTTATTACAATGTTTTGCTGATTGCCCCGAATTATTCGTCAGAAAAGTTATCAAGCTCAAATATAATTCCAATTTTAAAATTAGATTCCAGAGTTACAGTATCATAATTTTAGTTGTTTAATAATCCTGAAACTTGTTGCTTTAATCTAATATAAAATTTCTTTTTTCTCGATTATTTGACAAACAAAATTAAATTTTAGTCTTCAGAAATTCTTGCGATTTCAAATTTGTGCTTTTCCACATTGTCCTAAGATATTCGTTCAAGTTTTTTTTATTGTTTTTCTAGATTATACTTTTGGATCATTGTTATTTTTAGAAATTGTTCTAAAATTATCTTTTAGTTACACAAAACCTTTTGACTTTAAAGCAATTCCAAATGCATAGTAAATTAAATTTACTTATAAAATGTTGCATATAATTAAATCACGCTATTATTAAAAATTAAATTATTTGTGATATCTCATTTTAGTATTAACACTGCATTATTTGGAAATAACTTCCATTTTAATATACCTAACTTCTGTTGCCAAATTTCCAAAGCTATATTTAATATGCAAAAATAAAGCAAACGCACTTAAATTTCTTTATGACGTCGAATTTCTCAAGAGGGGAATTGTATAGGCTTTGTACATTAGTTAAGTTACTTTTTGCATGTACGGACTTGCAAAATGCTTAAATTATCTCAAATTAGCAGTTTAAAAAACGCAAATAAAAGGAATTCGGAGATTGACTATTCAAACTTTGGAAATGACGCAAGTTCCATTAAAAATAATATGTTTGTAGTTGTTGTTACAGATGAATACAAATCTTTTCCAGACATCACGTGATAAGCCTCCCAAGGGTTGCTGGTCACAATTGCTTCTTTTGTTGTTGCTGTTGAATGAAGTTCACTAACCATATTCAACCAGTGGATAGGAGTTTCTGAAAAAAAGCAGTGAAGGGCTGTTTTTGAATGTAATTGGACTCTTGAGTAATTTTTTTATATATACTTCCATTCACAAAAAATATAACTTCTTTCTTTCAAAAAAAGATAGGAAACATAAACCAAGAAAAGAACAATTGTCATTTATTTGCAGAAATATATATATATAAATTTTTCTTGTTAAATTTAATAAATTTAGATTCAAAACTTCTTGCATTAATTGTTTAGCGCTAAGACATTCATTGATTATAAACTATACAGCATATTTAGTTGCTGTTATCTTTGATTATTTTTTATTACTATTTCATTATAATAAACTATAATAATATATTTTTTTAAAATTATTCTCTTTTGATTGATAGTTAAATTTTTTTATCATTTTTATTAATATATTATTATAATAGTATTAATATATTATTCTTTAATTTCTTATCTATAAGTATCAAGCACTTTTTTTCTTGGATGACGCGAATTAAAGTTAATATGCCATAAGCATTTGATTCAGTATTTTTAAATGTAATTTGGTGTTATATGCTACCACAAACATAGAGAAAAATACAGTTATTACCTTTAAAAATAAATTAAGTGTTTCTAATTTTAATATCTAAGTTACTCTCACTCACAAATAAAGTAAAAAAAAATATCTGCAAATTGCATCACTACAATGGTTAGAAACTTTCCGAACAGACAGAACACACCTAGACGATGGAAAATTACATAGAAAGGCATGGTTTGAAATGCTGCGGTAGAGTCGGCACAAGACACTCAACTGTTAACTATATTTTAATTATTTATCAAAGTTACTATAAGAATTCAATTAATAATAAAACCTCAGCTTTTCTTTAATTGGGAGCATCGAAGCTGTGAAAAACAATTATTGCACAAATAAATCAAATGCACTTTGTGAAATAAAACGTATAATGCATCAAACAATGTATGCTCTAATCTCATATTTAGACAAAAATTAAATTTAAAAAAATAAAACTTTGTTTGGTAACATTATTAAACAAATAATCCATTACCATACATTACAATACATGAAATTTATACCGTTTTGTTGGAATGGAATAAAATACAAACACTACTAATCACAGAAATAACGCAGCCGTATAATTTAATATTCAGCATATTACATAACGACTGGCACGATTCATCTCTGCAAACAAACAGAAAACAGATTAATTCTTAATTAATGGAACTAAACACTTCCTGCTCTGAAACAGTAATTTTGACGCTAATGCAAACTACAATCCCTCTACCTTCAAAATGAGAATGCGGAATTAATTATATCTAATGATGCACGCGATTTAGCCAGCCCCTAGGAAAGGACTAATATTATTTCGTTTGCAGTTTACTCCACCTTCTGCCTGGTGTGGTCCATTCTACAGATAACCTTTACACCAGTTCTTTTCATGTAAGATGCAGAGGATGGGGGTGGGAAAGAACCGGAAACTCCCAACAGAACGGAAGCCGTGCTCTGCAGTGCAGAAAGAGAAAAGCATTAGAAGAGACAGGGAACAAAGGAGGGGGTAAGGACAACCTACAGGCACTTCCGCTTAGTTGTCTGGCCTGCAAAGGATAACAGGAATACTCTCTTCTCAGATGTTGCGTACATTTAATTCTTTTGGCCAACTCGCTCCTTCTAGAGTGTCGCTTTTCTTCCTCCTGTTGTACGGACGGAGATGTAACGATCGAAAGTGATTTTCAACTCTAGTGGATTTCTCTTCTTGAGGAAATCAACTTGAGTTAGAATGAAGAGATGCGGGCTGGAATAATGAGATGCGATTTGATAGGGCAAATGGGCTTTCATGCGCATTTGTTAACTTAAGAGAATCTTTATATTAGTGTAAGAGTTTGAAATTGAAAATATAGCCATAATGGCATAGGAATAATGCGGGCTCTAACATCAAATGTGATTTGATCTTCATATGCATATAAATATTCTTCTTTTTCTTTCTGATCTTCTGCGTATTTCTCTATATATTTTGTATGAAACTAATTTCAATTATGTAAACGTGTTTGTGTTGGCTGAAATACTACACTGCTTCGATGGAAACAGTTTTATGCATATGAAAAATTAAAATTGGTTTTGCCCAAAATTTTCAATTGTCGTTTATAAATCTTATACTTGATTTGGCGCCTTTTCTATAGCATATGTTTCATGTTTCTTAGTATTTTGTTTTAATAATTTTAAATTAGCGATTAAGAACACTTCGTGTTTTTATCAAATGCATTTAAAACTAAATTGTTACGGATTAATCCGAGTCAGTTTGAAAGTAAAAGTAATCAATTTCGTAATACACTACGTTGAATAAATGTTGAAAAAATAAATAATGATAAAATTATTGAAGGAAAAAGTGTAGCAAAAAAATAAGTTTGCTTTAAGCTTAATATGCGAAAAACAAGCAAAATTTTTATTAAAAAAATTAAGTAGATAATCTACCAATTCTAAAATATACGCATGATCGTAGTTTGTTTTACTGTATTATTAGTATAAATTACGTTCTTACAGTAAACCAAACCTTATTTCATTATAAAAAATAAGTTACACAGATTCGTGTTGCAGGAGGAGGAGTATAGTAGTCCAAGCTATGTACATTATACGTTTGAATTACTTTTGTCACTCCTTCTATGATTAGTTTTTGTTAAATAAGTTTCACTAATACCGCTTCTGGAAATTTCAGAATGATAATTAATTCTATACTTTAGGAAAAATTTCCGAGGATGTTTTTGATATGCTTGTAATCGAGGAGTGTAACTGTATTGTTAACATAATTATTCTATAGAACTAGTATATGTGTAAATTCAGTTGAAATTAAGTGTTTGCTTTTGTCCATAAAAATGAACATTTATTCATGTGTTAAATAGAAACATAGCATCATCATCAAAAATCATTATCTGAGTATTTTTATAATAAAAGAAAATAATGTTGTTGTTTTTTTTCAAAATTTTCGATGTACGAACATTTTATTTTTATTTTCTAAAGTTATGATGGGAAGATTATCTGTAAATTTTCCACATACTTCAATACTGTTTCTCATCTCATTCCATTCTTCGAAAATTATTTTCAAATGTAATCGAAATTAAACTGCAACGGCTCTCACATGCATTTTTATTAACGTAATTGTTTTTCAAATTTCGTATTTTGAAAATAAAATCATATTTTAAATAACTATTAAAATAAATGGGTAGTTATTAGAAGTACGGAAGAGAAAAGGAATTAGAGGCCATTATAGCAATATTACTGTGTTCAGAGTAACTTAACAAGAAGGGATTTGGACCGCATTTGTCTATATCGGATCTAGGCATTAAGAATCCTTCTGTTTAGAGCACTTAACATATAAGTAGATATCATCATTATAATAGTTTATTAATCCATTCCACGTTTTAAATTTATTTTTATAATGTTTATTCAAAGATTTTAATAAGTTTGTTTTAAAGATTAATGTTTAACATTATTGAGTATATTTGTCTCGTACTACTAAACAAGCGAATTTGTGGCAAGATAAAGATGTGGATACAATCATTGATTTCACATCGCATATTTGTATACTTTAAGATTAAAATTAGGCAATTTTTGTATAACAATGCACTTTTAATTTTATATAACAATATAAAATCAATGTTATCAGGGTCTTTCAATAATATCTCTTTCAACTGATACATACTAGATAATAAAATTAACTTCTAAATAATTTATTTTTAATGGGTTAATACTTCACTACTAATCGCACCATCTAATTTGATGTTTTATATTTTCATTTGAACTTCTTTTGAAGATTCTTCAAAGCAAACATGTGGTTTTTCGAAGTACAATACTAATTTATTTATTTATTTTCACTTCACAAATTATAAGAATTTTAATAGCAAAAAATATTTATGACTCAATTGTACCACCACCCTGAACAAATACAATTATTTGAAAGTTTTAATTGAGTGCATAACTCAAACAAAGAATTCCATTGCTTTTCTTATCATCACAAACCATTATTATCTGCAATACGCTTACAAGTACTGCAAAATGTATTTTTGACGTCCCCTAACTCATTCCATCATCTATATGGAACCCTGGCGCATTTTAATTACTTCATTCAAGACCGTTTATCATAACATACTATTTGCATTACTCCAAATGAACCAATATCTCACGTCTCATTTCAAGAAGATGAGGTACCGACATACACCAGATATCTACACACCCTATCCAGTTAAGAACTGACATTAAACTTTAGAAATGCATTCGGTATCGCTGGAATTCTGCAATAAGGGGGATGCCACTGAAACACATTATATTGTCGCGTGCCAAAATCAGATTCTTGCGCTCCTATCCCCCCTCCCCAGGCGAGAGAGTTGAGCGGGGGTGGAGAATTCCTGCCAATACTCGGAGACAGGTTTACCGACGCAGCGAACTTCTGCAGGGCTCTTTGCTAATGACGCTGTTATGATTAATTCTGACGTATCACGATTCTCGAAAATTCCTCAGTATAATACATTATTATAATAGACGATCGGTCTCCTATCTTGCGGAGCTGTGTTCCTAGAAATATAGAGAGGTGAATACGTATTATTGGATGATCGGCTTGGCACTCCAATAGCTTCTCCCGCTTTGCGTCTGTAATTGATGAACGGCTGTGTACTGCGGTTATAATTGAGCACTCTCGGAGGTGCCCGCTTTTCTCAAGTGCTATTGACTGGAAGGAAAGCTTGTTGCTCATCGCAATATTAAGATGACGCCTGTCATTTCCTTTAAATAGAATGGACCTTTCATTTTGCGTATAACTCTGGACCATTGTAATTAGTAAGAGTGCAGGGGCTTAAATGATGCTTGCGTTAAAATCTTTAAAGCATAATCTTACGCTTTGAAGAATTGGTAATGCAGTGTGTATGTTTTGGAATTGTTTATCGGGTGAATGATTGGGAAGGAAGCTTTTATGAAGGGAATTTTAAACAGGAGCTATAATGGGTTTATATTTTAAAAAATAACCATAAATGTGTGTGTGTGTGTGTGTATGATGTTGAATTTACAGCAGAAAAATTATAATGTATGTTTCATGAGAAGTAGAAAATATTGCTTAATTCATACTTATAAATAATTACTTATCATATGTTAGAAAGTGTTCCTTATATTCTTTGATTTTGTTGTGTTATTAACAATTTTTAAAAATGTTTATATTACTTATGATTTCTTTTTTCCCCATATTTAAAAAAGAGTTATTTGAAAAAAATCTACTATTTATTTTTATTCAGTTTTAAATTTCAAATCAATAACAGTAAATTATGTAAATGGATTATCCTCTAATATCCTATACTTTGAAGGACATACAAGCATAAGAATACATTCACGTATGTGTCAATTAATGCTCACGTTAAAAAGCATTTAAACATTGTATCAATTTATGAATTTTTAATGCCCAGAATGGGATTATTATAATGTATGTATAATTTCTTTCGTAACTGTGTGTGTTTTGAATGCAGATTTATAATTGTTATTCATATTTTTCTAAAGCTGTTTCGTTTATTAGAGTTAAATATTTAAGTTATATTACATTACGTTTATGCTGAATATGTGCTTACATGTAAAATAAGTAATCCAAATTCGATATATTTATCGTAAAAGCATATTTTACAAAAGCTAAATTCAATAACTTTGATGTAGAAACTATATTTTATAATGAATACATAAAATCAATGGAGCAACTACGTCTTTTTTATATTAATTACAGTGTGTGTGTGATACTTGGATATATATTCTGAAATATACAAAACCAAATTATGAGAAATATTTCTTTAAAATCCCAGCATTATTTATAATAAGAACACAGTATATTCTTTTCAACTCATTATTTCTTTTTAAATGAGTTTTATTTGGAGTTGAAATATTTCTTGATATTTTAGGACTTTCCAAAAGTGTCTACTTAAAGTTAATTATAACATTTCACAAAATTTCATTTGAACTTATTTTTGAAAAAGAAAAACAAATAATCTTAAAATTCTGACGTAACCTAGTTATAATTTTAAATCAGATAAGTTGAGCAACTGCGTTGACATTAGAATGCATCATAAATCAATTTCATTATAAAGTTAACTTATTCCACACAGGTTTTTTTTTCAAAATTATTTCCCTTATAAATGAAAAGAAGCTTTAACACAGTATATTGTTCGTGACGATTTATTTCAATAAAAAGCTGTCGTTGTTTCCCCATCAAGTGTTGTTGAGAGCATCATCTATCCTTATTAGAAAATTTCAACAATTTGTCTTAAGATACCTCCTTTGCATCCAGAATCATTGATATACGTCAATAGTATGTAAGTTTGTAAACTTCCAACAAGAATATGCATTTTTCTCAATTACAGGTTCACATCGCATTTATACATTTATCAAAAGAATAACTTCATTCTATTTTTTCAAAATCTGTACCTTTATTATAAAATAAGACTTTTTATGAATATATACAGACTTAAAATATGGTTTTTAAATATAATGTTCAGAATTCAGATTGTATTTATTTTTACTTTTATTATAAATTTATTGATAATTGTGAAAGCATAAAATTATTTTCAATTGCTGCAGAGAAATAGTATTACAGATATAAAACTTTACAAATGATCTCGTATCACCAAAATTAAAATCGTTTTAAACATAAACAATTAAAACATAAAAGTTTGAACAATAAATATTATTGTGTGTTGTTACAAATAAAGTATATTATAAAGAATGTACGATGGAGATAAATAAGTGATTGGAAAATATTTTGATAAGAAAGGTATAACAACAATATTGAACTATGTTGTCACTTTATAAGTTTAAAATTAAAGTTGAGTGGCAAACAAAGTTGTGAATGGTATGCAACAATCTTAAGTTAAATATTGTTATATATGTGGAAATTTAAGGTATCCCACTACTCTAAAATTGTGAATTGTTGCATAAAATTGACAAATGTTATATGATTTTATTTTATAGGCCATCTTATTAGCTTTATAAAAATTGCAAGTTTATTATTTTCCGCTTAATAGAACAAAACCTATAAGTGTTTTAGTAAAAGCAGATACCATTACTTTAAGCAAGATGACATACTTTAAAACGCTTTTTAATGGACATGCCTTTTTTTTTAAATGTTCACATGGGGACAGGGATTGCTCAAAATGTTTTGAAAATTATTAACTGAATGTTATGTGTGTTTGTTCTGTATAATAGTAGAAGTATTTTAACCTTCAGATTTATCAATCACTATTTTATTACAAGATTTATATACAGTCTTTTTTTTAATATAATCACTTTTTTAAAGCAACTTTATATAACTAAGAAAAAGTGCTCTAATTTTTATAAACTTTAAAATATCGCTTATCGTAAAAGTCATTTCAATACTGAATAACATAGCAACACATCAGAATAGAAAAACCGAAAATTTGTTTATAATTATTTGGTACAGAATGGGCCGCGTTTATGGTACTTTTTGTCAATTTTTATTAATTTTTCCCATTTCAGTTATAATAAGTTGTTTTTATCTTCTTTATTTTAGCATATTTTCCATGAAATGTCTAAACAAATATAAAAACAACAACAAAAAAAACCCCATATCACTTTAAAAAAAAATATCTCGCAATTATTGAGATATCTTAAGACATCCGACTGGTTGCGACATTTTTTTTTTTTTAAATGAAGATATAGAGATTTTTTTTTATTGTTTTTAGATTTGCTTTGTACATTTTATGAAAAATATGCTAAAATTAAGTAGAGAAAAAGCAATTATTATTACTAAAATTAGAAGAAATGGGTAAAAACTGACAAAAAAATAACATAAACGCGACCCATTCTGTACCAAATGTTTATAAACGGATTTTCAATTTTTCAATTTTGATGTGTTTCTATGTGGTTCTTTTTGGAAGTGACCTTCAGGATAAAACATATTTTAATTTTTACAAAAGCTAGAGCACTTTATCATAGTTGTTATACGAAAGTGCTTAAAAAACAGTGATTATATTCACATAAGGAACTGTAAATTTTGTAATAAAAGATGATTAATAAATCTGAGTGTTAAAACACTTCTATTATTATACAGAACAACACAAACAATTTCAGTTAATTATTTTCAAATCTTTTTGAGCAATCACACTGTGTGTGTGTGTCCCCGTTTGAGAATGTTCAAAAAACACATTCCGACTAAAACGCACTTTAAAGTATGACCTCTTGCTTAAAGTAATGGCATCTGCTCTTACTAACACTTATAGTTTTTGTTCTAGTGAACGAAAAATAATAAAATTTGATATTTTTATGAAGCTAAGAAGATGTCCTATAAAATAAAATCCTTAAAAAAATGTCAATTTTTGGCAAAATCAACAATGTTATGGTAGTCGTCTATCTTAAGCTGATTTGAATTGAAACTACCGGAATTTTTATAATTCGCAATTTGAAACTAAGAACTTCAACCTAACATCCCCCCTTGTCATGAAATCACTGAGAGAGTACTCAGTTACTAGTATCCAAAAAATAAACTTTTAAGTATTTTTAAAAAAAAATATTTTTCAGAAAAGCTCCTCTTTATTTATTACATTATTAACTCTCTAAATTCATTTATATATTGGTTCTCGTGCAATAGAAAATCAGACTTATGTTTTAACTCTATCAACAGTACATGTCGAAACTCGATACCTTTTGAAAAACAGTAAACATAAAAGAGTACATATTTTGACAAAATTGAGTATATTCAGAAACTGCATTGAATGTTTAGCACATATTTAAGTATTATATACTGATATTTAAATGTTTTATTTCATAGTAGGCAATGATACGTAAAGTATATACAGGGTGTTTCATAAATGATGGGAGTAACTTTAAGGGGTGATAGTACACATCAAGACGAATAATAGTAAATAGGAAACCAAGTGTCCCAAACGTCTTCCGAAGGAGAAAGGCGCCATCAAAGTTTAGGGTCCTAAATTTCAAATGATGATAAAAAACGAAAAAATGGATCGATTCATTTGCGGTTTTCACTAAAATCATTCTTTAAATTAGTATTTTCTTTAAAAAAAAGTTTTAAAGACAAAGTTAAAAAAATGCCGTTAGAGGGCGCTCTAGACTTTGGAGTACCGAACAACTACCTTTATCAGTAATTTTTTATTGTGTTAAATGTTTACAAAAGCTTAGATTTTAACTTGAATTTTCAGCGCAAAATTGAAACCATCGGGAGCGGTTAAGTGGCGCAAATGTAACCCCGTTTAGGGGGGGGGGGATTGAAATGCTCGTATGTAATGATCAAAATAAAAAACGATAAAGCAAATTTTAAGAGGCGATAAAACAACATAAAAACAATCAACTTTGATTAGAAAATGCATGATTTGAATTCAAACGCAAACGTGTTAGAGCATCTTCAAATTTTATCCATGCAAGCGTTATAGCTGCAAGTTTCTGGAAGAAGAGCAAGAAATTGTGATATGGGGAAGAAGAAGAACGCATATGCAAATTGTTATTAAGATAAAAGCCACTGACCCGAGTGTGCAAGTGTAAATCACGGTACAAACGTAACGAAAGATGTTGTCCTTCACTTCATCTACGGAACTGCAAATGGGAATAGTGCAGAGGCGCGACGATTGTACGGAAAAAAGTTTCCCAACAGGCGGTTGCCCAATGATAAAACATTTGTGCGCTTGCACAGACAGTTGTGTGAGACAGGATTCTTTTTTGGTGCACGTTCAAATGCAGACCGTGCGATGTCTAACAGAACGGTAGCTGTAGAAGAAAAAATTCTGGATATGGTGGCTGATCATCCAAATACAAGCACGCGAGCAATGGCTAGTCAAATTGAAGTATCACCCTCCACGACATGGCGAGTACTAAAGGATGAAAGTATGCATCCTTTTCATGTCCAACGAGTCCAGGAACTGACTCAAAGGGATTTTCCTCGTCGAATGGATTTTGCTCGCTGGTATCTGCAGAAGAACACCCTAAATCCCGATTTTGGTGCAACTGTGCTTTTTACAGATGAATGTACATTTACACGTGACGGTACATTTAACACCCACAATTCCCACCAATGGACAGATGTAAATCCACATGCGTCTTCTACACATGCATATCAGCGACGATTTTCCATAAATGTTTGGGCAGGAATAATTGGTGACCATCTACTTGGACCTTATATTCTGCCAGAACGCCTGGATGGAAAAAATTATCTTACCTTTCTGCAACAGGTGCTGCCGAAAATGATGACAGATGTTCCCCCTCGTATCCGGCGAGTAATGTGGTTCCAGCAGGATGGAGCACCAGCTCATTTTGCGCCAGAGGTGTGAAATTATCTAAACGCAACCTTTCCAAATCAATGGATTGGGCGAGGTGGTCCTGTCCTTTGCCCAGCGCGATCGCCTGATCTTTCATGCCTGGATTTCTTTTTGTGGGGACACCTGAAGAGTCTTATGTATGAGACTCCTATCTAATCTGCAGAAGAACTCGTCGCCAGACTTTCGGCAGCTGTAGGAGAGGTGCGCGATACTCCTGGCTTGTTTCAGAGGGTTCGTGAATCCCTTCTTCGCCATTGTACCGCATGCATCGCCTCTAATGGTGAGTGTTTCGAACAGCTATTGTAATCATTTCTAATTAAACTTTTTTTTTATAACGTAAATGTGCTTTGTTTCCTTTTTTGTCTCTTAAAACGAAATCTGTTTCAGCGCCCTCTATCACCTGCGGGTTAAAATTACGAGTATGATTTATTTGATGAATGTTGCTTGTTTTGGTGTTGTACTATCGCCTCTTAAAGTTTGTTTTATCGTTTTTTATTTTGATCATTACATACGAGCATTTCAATCCCCCCCCCCCTGAACGCGGTTACATTTGCGCCACTTAACCGCTCCCGATGGTTTCAATTTTGCGCTCAAAATTCAAGTTAAAATCTAAGCTTTTGTAAACATTTAACAAAATAAAAAAAATACTGATAAAAGGTAGTTGTTCGGTACTCCAAAGTCTATAGAGCGCCCTCTAACGGCATTTTTTAACTTTGTCTTTAAAACTTTTTTTTAAGAAAATACTAATTTAAGGAATGATTTTAGTGAAAACTTCAAATGAATCGATCCATTTTTCCGT
Organism: Trichonephila clavata; assembly: GCA_019973975.1. Classification (NCBI taxonomy): domain Eukaryota; kingdom Metazoa; phylum Arthropoda; class Arachnida; order Araneae; family Nephilidae; genus Trichonephila; species Trichonephila clavata. The sequence goes on along the minus strand of BMAO01023186.1, from coordinate 65,506 downwards.
TTTTTATCATCATTTGAAATTTAGGACCCTAAACTTTGATGGCGCCTTAATCCTTCGGAAAACGTTTGGGACACTTTGTTTCCTATTTACTATTACTCGTCTTGATGTGTACTATCAACCCTTAAAGTTACTCCCATCATTTATGAAACACCCTGTATATACAAGTATACATAGAAATGCAAAAAATAGATTATCGTAGTATGTTTCATAATTTGCTTAGTCTAATGATTCTATCATTAATGTAAAATAATATTTATTTGGAAACGAAATCTGCTTTGTGCTGGGAAATTTAAACGAGAATATAATTTTTGATGGAGGGCCATATATATTTCATGTTAAAAAATGGAAGATTTTATGAATCAATGATAAAAAAAAACTTATTTTCCAATCAATTGTTTTATTCTGTAATTAACAATTATTCAGTAGTAAGAAGGTGCTCAAAAACATAAATGCGAGACCTTGAGCTAAATTCACAAGTCTCTTAGGAAATAACTTTGAGTAATCATTTCCAATTATTTTCGGTACAAAATTCCCAACATTTCATTAATTGCTCTAACTTTAATTTTTGAATTTCAATTCGAATGGAGAATATCTTACTTTTGTTTTAGTTTTACGGATTCATTGCTCAAAGGATTTACAAAATTTAACAAACGGAAAGCAAAATTATCATGTATTTCTAAAATCGATTTTAAATCACTTATGCTATATCTAGTAAGCCATTTAAAAAAATGCAACATAAAATACATGAAATGTGCCTTCTATGGTGATTTTTTATTCAATTTAAGCACTTTTAATTATACTGTAAGAATTTGTCATTTAGAAAATGTATTTTTTGTTAATTATGACTGAATTGTATATCTACGAAGAGAGCTAATTGAAAAGCTACATCTATAGCAGTTACTTTACACCTGTGTTTCCTAAACTTCCAGTATTTGCGACCCAATTTTAAATAATGATTTTCATCACCCCCCCCCATACAATAACAATGTATTGAATGTAATAATAATGCACTTACCATGCTTAAGCTACAAAACACTACTTCAAATATGCACCTTACAAATTACCATGATGAGTATTAAATTTTGTATGTATTACCTCTAAGAGTATTATATATTTTAAATAAACTGCTTTTGAATAATAATTTTTTAAAAAATAATCTTTTATTTTCGACATGCACCACGTATGGTCGCCTCCGTACTATGGAGGCGCGTCTCACAGTTAGAGAATCGCTATTGTACACAATACTCGTAAAAATAAATAAAACATTTAAGATTGCCACAGTAAGACATGCATTTTAGTACTATTCTTTTTATAAGGAAAAAAAGAATATTATACACACAGCACGCTAAAATTCTTTAAAATAATAATGCACGAAAAATTTCAACTACTTCGTAATTCATTTCCCTACAATTATAGTACCTTCCATAAGCTCGCTTCTAAATTTATAAACTTTTATAATAGGTATTGGAAATTTCTTCCTTAAAAAAAATAAACAGTTAAATTCAATATTATTGTCCTTTTCTAGTTTAATCGAATACGTTTTTTTCGTTGCCTTTCTTTTAGAATATGAGGAAACTTTTTATATTTATCGAGGCTTTCAAGAAAGCCTCTCATATTCTTTTAAAATTTTCAATCACTTAAGAAAATCGTTTTACTTATTTATCTCTCTTTTCTTACTTCAAGAACGCAGCACCGTAGCGTTTTTACTGTCTAGGGCTAATGGGACGACGCCAGGAAATTGCGTAAAAAGAACGGCAATAAAAAAGCGCAGAAAATGATTGCAAAACTGCTTTAGGATATTTAAGGGGCTAATGCATCACTTCCTACTTTATTAATACTAATGCAATTGTTTTATTTCTACTGATATTTTTTTAAATCAAATTTTTCAATCTATATATTTGTTGTTTCTATAAATGCTTTATAAATGTCATGGTATTCTAAATGATGACTCAATTTTAATTTTTAAAAAAAATTCCTTACAAAAAGTTGATAAACTCTGACTCGATTTTTCTCTTAAGTCTTAAAATACTTGTTTTTAAAATTTAGAACAGCCATATAAAGCTCACTGGCATGCAAAATTAAGAAGAAAAATATCCAATATTAAAAAATAAGTACTTCCGTCTTTTCCCAACCGTATTGGCGACATTATATGAAACGGAGCACATGGTTACCAATTCAGCGTGTACGACATATGTGAATTTGGGGTTGCCAACTTGGCGAGTTATCTTGGTCGCAGGTGATATTTGCGATAATATGTAAGTACCCAAAATATTTAAACTACTTTAAAATACGTACCATAAGACTGTTTTGGGTACTTATGTATTATCACAACCGTATTGGCGACATTGTATGAAACGGAGCACATGGTTACCACTTCAGCTTGTACGATACATGCGATATCGGGATTGCCAATTTGGCGAGTTGTCTTGAACACTGGCACTGATGTGATAGTACGTATGTACCCATTTTTGTTATTATATATATATAGTACATATTTATAATATATATATATATATATACAGAGAGAGAGAGGGAGAGAGAAGAAAAATATGTATGTTTAGATACATGCGAACACATATATTGGCTGTGGCAGCCTAATGGTTATAGTCAGGAACACGTGGTCGGCGTGTTATGAGTTCGATCCTGGTACCAATGAAGACCCACTATGTAGAGGCGATACATTTTAAATCTATCGAGCTTAAAGTCTTCCCGTTAGCTAGATATGTAGTCTGGTGAAGCGGCAGAGTACCAGTTCAGTTGCTGTCTTCATCACATGACCAAGGTCAAGTTAGTGATAGTCCTAGATCAAGACACGAACGATGTACAGGATATAATAAAGTGTAAGATTTTTCCAGATGAAAAATGGACACTTGCAATCACGTCAGAATGATTGAAACATTAGCAGCACCTCCGAACAGGGATATAAAAAGTTTTAAGAGGTTTACACTGCATACAGTGTTCATTAGTGAAACCTGAGAAGTAGAGAAAGATCATACCAGAGAAAATTGATCGAAAGTAAAGTTATCTCAAGCATAAAGGCGTCCGACTCAGAGCAACGTCCCAGAATAAGGTTTCTGAGAGCGAAAGGTGAGCTTAATAAGAACATCTATGGATGGGTGACCATCTATGGTGATCACTACTTAAGTCTAATGGTCGAAAACAAATAGTGTAAAAAATTTGAAGAAACATGGTAAACGGTTTCGGATCTCCCTGATATAGTACTCTCGGTAAAACCCAGGTCATAGTAAGCAAATCCGTTTTGAAATGTTTCACGCTCACTTTACATTCCGGATTTACCATACTGTGACTTCTACACCGTTAGGCTACCTAAGAAAGCAATGCATCTTCATTGGAATGTTGAAGTGAAGGAGGCTGTTCTGGACTTCCGCATAAATCAACCACGATCCTCCTACAACGAAGATATGGAACATTTGCTGAAACAATTGCAGATATGTTATAACTCCAATGAGACAATTTCTTTTGATTTCCAATAACAATGTTCTTTTCATTCTACATGATCACTTTTCATTTGGGCATTCCTTATAGTTTTACCAATATAACCAGCATTACAATAGTTCAATATTCAAACTTTTTGAGCAAATTTGACTGGGGATATCATTTAACGATTAAAATCATTCTGATCATTATCTATTCGAAGTTGAGTGCGAGACAGGTTCTTCCGTAAACACCAGTACTTGGGTTCAGTTGTTCCATGCTGAAGAGCACACATTCAAATGAAGAATGAGTGGAATGCTTTTTTTATTTCTATTATTTTTAAAACATCATTACGGAAAGGAAATAAGAACAATTATATACGAGGTGTGACACAAAAACCTCAGACTGGTTCATTAAACCATTGTGCTTACAGAGTCAGTTTTCTGTATCATTATCAACTTCAGAGTAGCTCTCTTCAGCATCCAAACACTTCTGCATTCGATGCTGCAATTGCTAGTAACAGTTCTGGAACGAATTTGTTTGGAAGGCCCTTCAAGTGAATCTCTGTTTTTGCCTGAACTTCTTCAACTGAAGTGAAATGGGTTACCTTTAAGAAAGATTTCACTGTATGAAATAAAAATGAATTCGTATGGGACCAAATTAGGTCACACCACCGCAGTAATCATCCCAATTTTGGTTTTTTCCCCAAATTTTTGAAAGTCTTTTTAGCACCTCAACTTAGTTGTGTTGATTATGATGTCTAAGGGGGCCCACTCTTAGCACGAATTTTGGCAATGTTTTGGCCAAAATCGTGTCCTTAGACTCCCAGAAGTTCATCATCTGCCCCACTGTCCCTTTCCTCTTAAAACGGCTTATGCCATTCAAAAACATATGCACGCGACAAAGTTTCATTTTCATAAGCTCCAATTAATTTTTGAAATGTCTTCGTGTTAAATTTCTTAAGTTTCAGAAGAAACTTGATATTGATCGGATATTTTTCCAGCAGAATGCAGTTGCATATGTTCCCTCAGAGACGCAATGCTCCAAACTGGCATGATTGGTTATGGCGAAACTGGCTTCATGGTTAGAGAAGGTGCGTGGGATTAATATCACCAAAACAGTTGTTGCCAACTCCTGTTTTCTTCAAGCTATACACTTAGTCTATTTTTTAATATCACACCTTGCATATCAGCAAATGCATTTTTTGAACACATTAAAAGGAATTTTTACTGAAATACCTCTACGGATATTCTGATTGTACGTAGATATCTTGGCTACTTCAGATTATACCGCATTGCATATTTAGGTAGATCCACAACTATTTCGCATGTTACAAGGAAATCCATAAGATATATCATAAACAGATAAATATGCTTGTTTCTAAATGATACCATGAAATCAGATAAGCCAGGATAAATATATTAGAACAAACTTATTCTAAGATTCCAAATTGTTGGTGACACAATAGAACTTGTTACAATGGATTAGATGCGCTGGATTAGAATTGCAATTATAGTAATTAGGAAAGGAAACTCCCATTTTATTTGAAATGAGTGCAGATGGCGTAGAAAGGAATCATTCAAAACTGTACATTTTAAATGGACCAGAATATTTAATTAAAATGATATTATGTTACACACATGAAATGAAGCTTGATAAAGCAGCTTTTGTCAATTTTATTAGACAAATTAAAGCTACTAATTTAAAATTAAGAGAACTGATGAGCATTTTCACTTAAATCTAACTGTCCATTTCACTCAAATTAATGCTCGTTTTAGCTTTTATCTAATCATTAAATCACTTTATAATTTGGGATTTGTTACTCGGAAAACTGTAATTTGGTCAGAGAACTGGTTTCACATGAATATTTATTAAGTCTGAATACTTGATTCGTGCTTAATTTTTAAGCGTAAATATATGTTACTAAGTTGCAAGTAATTAAATACGGATTGCATTCCCACATATGCTAACATTTTATGTAATGAGATTTAACGTTGCGATATAAGAGTAAGAATATTTCTTTAGAAAAATTATCATTTTAAAACACTTTCTTTTCATGTGATATTGGTTTTCCTAAAATATCGATTAGTATATATTACTTTAAATCATTCGAAAAGCATGAAAAAAATATTGTCATGTATTTAAATTATTTAAAAAATCCAGAAGCCTCTATTGTAGTGCTTCTCAAGCTTTGAATATTTGCGACTCAATATTCAATCATAATTTTCCTCGCGCCCCTCTCCATAGAATAACAACATTCAATTCTATAATACTATATTTTGAAGCTAAAGTAATACGACTTTAATCTCTTAGTGTCACCTGCGTATATAAACGTCTATCTCAGCCAAAGCATTAATTTTATGGACGTATATATGTGTCTTCCTGAAGTACGATCCTTTTTGAGCACTGCCATGCATAAAGTTTTTCCGAAGGCTTTGAAATGCAATAAAAGAAAAATGTTTGCGAAAGATTTATTTATTTCAGAGTATCTGTGTGATCTTATTCCTTCCACATCTCCCAAATAACGTCCCAGAGGAGCGTGTAAGTGTAAAATGGTGACGTTGGGGAACGAATTTATAACTTTTAATAGGCAGTAAAGGGGTTTTTATGAACCGTACAAGTTATCAAAATGATTGTTGATACAAGTCCATGGGGTCAGTGGCAAATATCAAACTTGTTCTTAGCTATGTACTGTTAAGTTAATTATATAAAAACATTGTACAGTACTGATACATTTATAAGTGTATTTTTTCATTGTAAATGTGTAGTTGATCTCTTATTATGTCAGAATGTATTTCGTTTGTTTACTTTCAATAAATAAATATTTTTTTAAATAATCTTTTGTTTGCGACTTTTTAATATGTTCGCGCCTTCTCGCAGAGTTGTCACGCCCTTATAGGGAAGCGCGTCCCACAGTTTCAGAAACGCTGCTCTATTGCAAATCGTAGTTAAATTTAATGAATCAATACAAGAAAATACTCTGTACATTTACATCAATACTACCGAATATTTTCTTGTGTAAACCACGGCGTTTTGTAATTTTTTTTAAGGTAAATTGTGGCAATATAAAAAGAACCACTTATCTAAGAATATCAAAGTTTACAAAATAAAAAAAAACCGGATGTTTAAACATATTTTGTTAGCAATGATCAAGCCATTTAAATAATTTTAAATTTTGGGTGCCTTGAATGGAATTTTTTTTTTTTTGAAGAAAAAAATAAAAAGTCCATAAATAATCCTTTAAACTCAGGTCAGATTCTGAATATTCGAATAATCAATGAAATTCCTGTCCACTCATTGAGATGTCTGAAACTGTAGTTTGAAATCAGCCGTATATGATTTTCTCTCTCTGCTCATTTCCCAATAAAAAATATTTTGGAAAATAAGATTAACTTATAGAGAGGAGAGTATACAAGTTGTTAAATAAATAAAAAAATCTCTTTTTTTTTCAGAAATAGGATAAGAACAAAGAAACATAAACTAAATATCAAATAAAAGCTTTTATAATTTTACTTAACAGCAATTGATTATAAAATTTTGTACTCTTTTTACGATCTCAGTAACGTCTTCAACCTCATGGGAACGTATTGGAAAATTACATTTTTTTTTAAATCCGACATATATACGGGTTTTAAATTTTGGGTAAATGTTTGAAGAAAAAACATACATACTCTGCTTATACATGCGGATTAGGTTATATTTCGAAATATAAATTATTTATACGTCTATCTCAATAATAAAAATTACAAAAATCTGAAGAGAAAATAATTTGCTAGTATTAGTTGGCATCCATATGTATTAAGATTTTTCCCCCTAAACTAACTTACTAAATTGTTTCTTGAAAAAAGAGTGTTTAGACCTATCTTCTATTATATTGATTATTTTCGAATTAACTTTCTTGCGAAATTTTTAAAGAACATGTTTAATAAAATAAATCTAACTTTTCACAGTTCCTATGTAAATTTTATTAAAATTATGTTTCATTAATTTTGTTTATAACTTTATTTAAAATTTAACATAGTATAAATTCAAGTGTCATAAGTTTTTTTTTCTTTCTTGTATTTTTGGAAACTTAAATGCGAACAGTACAAATATAACTTGTTAAGGATGACGAAGAAAAATGTCAATTAATTCTATTATTTCGATTTTTAAACATTATTGCCAAAACTATGCGTTATTTCCACAACTATCAACACCTATACTTTTAAGCTGAATTTCTTAAGATTTTAGGTATATTCGCCGTATAACACGCACACCCTTTTTTACGAAGAAATCTAAAATATTAGTATACATTGCTCTTATGTTTTGAAGACATTTATTCGAGGTATTATCGCAGACTTTTGAAAAAATACTTTTCTTCTAGAACTACAACTCTTTAAGTTCATAAGGCTGGTCGTTTCATTTAAATAAAAAGTATTTCGATACATGTAGAGGTAATTTTTTATGCTATTAATTTTTAGTTAATTTTTAAGATAATTTTTTATATTTGTTTCATAACTCGCACCCTTTAGTTTCTATTTTACTTTTCTTGTTAAAAATGCATGTTATACACCAGTATAAATTTTTTCTTGATTTCCAAGAAAATTAAGGGTTCTTTTTGGGCAATGAAACACTTTTCTTGAAATATCCTTGCATTTTGTACATAAATAATCTATAAATACGGTGTGGAATTGTTAAAGTTATTAGTTTGATGGGCAAACAGTATGAAAAAATGTGAGACATTTTCTTAAGTAATTAATATGAGAACTCTCTCTATCAAGGATAACAATGAGTCCAATAGATGAGTTGCAATAAGGCCGTTACCGTAGAGGGAATACCAGAAACAATCTAGGCCTGCTAACAGCAATTCCCTATCACGTCCTCCTCTCTAATTCCAACCAAGATGGCGTCGTAAATTAGACTCGTTAAATCAATAACCCCCTACTGATGTGTGAAGGAAATTAATTCCTTAGGAAATGTCAAGGCTTAACCTTTTTTCCCCTTATTTCCCCCTTCAAAAGCAAGGAATAAAATTAAGCAATTCATGAAAGGAAAAATTGCATCCTTAGTCCTTATTGGTGTCACTGCCGAAAGAAAACTAAACGACGTTATTTTCCTACTACTCCAAAATTGTTCTATCAGTTATTAAGCTCTTATAAGACGTAATACGTTCAGAAATTTACTGCAGGCGACATTTTGGACGCAAAATTGAAAGCAAATGAAGATGCATCAACTAAAAGTAAATGATGTAAAGCAAGTGAATTAGAAACAAAATATAAATAAATAAATCTTTTTTGGACATTTTGTTGCTGATTTGCAAATGTTAGATCAATCTTTAGAAACAGTACGCTCTTCTATCAAGGAAAGAAAAATGTGACTTTCTTTATCAGATTAACTACTTTTAGTGCTTTTAAGTCCTGATTCGAGTTTTCTCTATTGCATTACGAAGCACATGCAACAATTTCTACAAATGGATTTTATGGTAAGCAAATATATAAAAAAAAATCTAATAGACTGCAATATAATAGAAAATGTTTTATATGATAAACACTTTTATCAATAGCTTGATGTTTCTAAAAACAAAATATGAGTATGTGGAAAAAAATTTAATTTCAATTAATCAATTCAAAGTATTTATAGCATTGTTTGTAATTATTTAATTTGAATTTATTTAGATAATGAATTTTTTACCATCATAAAAATTTGTACACATTTCTAACTGAAAGTGATTAAATTCTCTAAATATTTTAACCTAATTTTAAACTAACTAGCAAACTTTCTTTTAAAGAAATAATAATAATAATAATAATAATAATATAATAATAGAATTGAGTTCAGAAATTTGAGTTTTACTGTGTGGTGTTAAAAACTATCAAATACTTCTCAACAATTATCACTTTTTTTACTAAAAAATTAATTTTTTTACTGGCTAATTGCAATTTTTTTAACTGTGCATATTAATTTCAATTTTATGCCAAAAAAATCTTTATCTATTTGGAAAAAAAAAGCTTCTTTTTAATAAAAATATATTGTGTGCATAACATCATATAAATATCTGTTTTAAAATCAAATTAATTTACTAACTCCAATCAAGAGACATAAATACCATTTTTATTTCAGTAATACTCTAATATTTAAATTAAATAAAGATGACATTATAAAAATAATTAAACTTCAAAAAATATTGTAAAAATATTGACAATTTACTTGAATAAATTTTATTCTCAGTAATATTGGAAGAAGATTATAATTCATAACAACGTTACTTATGTAGATACTTTATTCTTTGTTTGTCATATAAAGCAATTGGTATTCTTGCAAGCTACTAAAATATTTAAGTTACGGAAATGATAGAGATTAGTTTTAATGCGATTTTCAACGCTTTTTTCTTCCTTATTGCTTTTAATGAAAACAGATGATGCATTTTTAAGCAAACAAATTAACGTTCCTCTTAAACTAGCACAAGCATAATACTGAGTTGAGCCTACCGACCGTATGATTGTTCGCTCCAAGAATCATTTCTGATTTTGCGTGATTAAATAATAAACTTGTGCCAAGATTTAAACTGAATGCTTAAATTTGAACAAAAATAAACAGATAGGGGTTTTTGGTGTGGAACAATTTCTTTTATAAATTTGCAAGATAAGAATTGTCACCCTTGAATTCTGTGCTGGCATTAAATTATTTGTGACTGAAAACAGGAGACATATTTTCAAGTCATGTATTCTAATTTAGCAGAGTGATAATAAATTAAAGTGAAATCCGTTCCATGTTATTACTAGTACTAAGCTTAGTTAATGATACATATATGATAAGGATTTGAACTGCACTGTTTGACAATAGCTAAGAAACATTTGCGATTTTCTGAATAATTAAGACTAGACAATGTTTGAAAACAATGAAACTAAGTATATATCTAGTAGAGACGATGTGCATTTCTTATAGTGCAAAATGATACATATATCACCCCAGTGAAGAATTGAAAACATAAAAATAAAGAAGGTTCTCCTTGTATGTTTTACAAACAGCCACAAAAGAATGATCTTCAGGCCGGAAAAAACTATCAAGGAGTCATTAGGTAATATGGTCCCACTCCTCTCTCAAGGCAGTTTTGAGCTGTTGCATCGTACAGGAGGAATGCTTCCTTATGCAACACGTCTGCCAAGAGCATCTCAGACATATACAATAGGTTTTAGATCGATAAACAAGCAGGCCATTGCATACGGAATATATTTTCACTTTGCATTGCGTCTGACAACTCAACGCTTCTGTGTGGCTATTCGTTATTACCAATAACCAGAAAGTTTGGTCCTACCGCACCCCTAAATATTCGAATATGAGTAATCTCTCTGCAATACCGTTTCGATATAATGCCTCCTCTCTTAAAGATGTGAAGCGATTTTCCGACATTGAGAATGATGCCTGCCTACACCGTCATGATTGGGATCACGTTCACAAACAAACTTTTGAGCATACCGTGCTCCACGTTCTCTCCCCAACAGGCGGCTTCTAATACTTTCAATATTTGCGACCCAATATCCAATCATAATTTTCATTGTGCCCATCTCCCTCCAAACAATAATATTATACCTTGACGCTAAATCTAAAATACAACTTTAGCCTCTTAAGTGCTACTGGCGTGTATAAATGTCCGGCTCAGCTAAAACGTTAATTACCCGGACGTATATAAACGTCTTTTCTGTTCACTGCTATCCACAAAAATTATACTGAATGCTTTGAAATGCAATAAAAGGACATTGACAATGCTTGAGAAGGATTTACTTAATTCAGATTATCTGCGTATTTATTCGTTTTCTCCACCCACCCTCCAGTACATCACATATGTTCGTCTACGAAGTAAACGGTTGGCGTTGGGGAGCGAATCGTGTCACTTTTAGTCGGCAGTAAAATGATTAATTATAAACTGTACTATTTATCAAGATAAATATTAATTTTTGTATATAATTTTACATATAACAATCCCATGGGGTCACTGGTAATTATTAAACTTGTTCATAACTTAGTATTGTTACAGTAATTATAAAAACATGGTGTTCTGTACTGATACATTTATAAGTGTATTACATCAGTGTAAATGTGAATTTTATTTTTTATTAAATCAGAATGTATTTTTTTTTGTATACTTTTTAATAATTTTTTTAAAAAAAAAAAAAATCTTTTGTATACGATTTTTTAATTGGCTCGCACCCCCCTCGTAGAATTATCAAGCCCCTCTCCTAAAAAGACCCACTCCACATTGTGAGAAACGCTGCTCTACAATAATTGGTGGTCAGAATCACTTGTCACACTGAAACAAGATTCGTCGGAGAGAATCACTGTAGACCAATTTTTGTGATCCCAACCAACGTCTTCCTTACACCAGCGTGAATTCTCTCGACGATGGCGTGGTTGAAGTCAGATGCAATGAACATGGTTCCGTGCTTACAAACTAATTTGATTTAATTACCGTGAGATGGTTCTAGCTGAAACATACGTACCGGTAGCGGATGCAACGGTTGTTACTATCTGGACAAAAGTAAAATATCCTTCCTGCCACGAGCACTGCATAACGATCCTCTAAATGTGTGGTGTTCCTACTACTACCCCCGGCATGCTTTTGCTAATCATTTCCACCTTCAGTGACCTTCTTTAATCGCGAGATGAAGCACATTGCAGCAGCTACAGTGGTGATACTTTGACCTGCTTCTAAGTGTCCATCAATCCGTCCACGATTGTTGTCACTCAATTGCTCACTTGCTGATTAATGCCCTTAATGATTGTAATAATCAAATAGAATTTTAGTGAAAATCCTTTATAACACCCAGTACTATTTTCGTCAATCATTAAACAGCATGCAATTTTTTTAACTAAGTGCTTCTATGCACATGCTTTTATACAGATAGCGAGTCCTTGGCTACCACTTCCTCTGAACGTAAAATTGCTTTTATTGGCCAGTTATCTGAGACGCAATTTTTTGCATAAATCAGTTTTTTCTTGTCAAGCAAAGTATATCAGTATTTTGTATGCCCCATTTCATACAACTTATTGAATATCGTATATTTAGAACTCTTTAACCACACTCATGTCCATAAATTAAGGATAATGAAGTTCAGGCAAAGAAAGAGACAAAAGAAAAACTAATTTGACTTATTTGTCAAGTCTATTTATTAAACAAAAGGTAAAGAGCAAAAAAGATGCTATATAATTGGCATAATTAATAAAAATTGCGATTTTTACTCCCTGGAGCAAATTTCAAAAAAGAATCTATTTACAAAAGGCAGTTTAACATGGTTAGTATGATTGTTAATACGGAGTATGTCTCCCGGATGATGCAATACAGGCCTTATAAAGCCTACGCATTCTGAGTATCAAATTATCAATCTGATATTGGGGAATATTACACCACTCATCAAGCAATGCCCTCTGAAGTTCCAATAGTCAATTGGGAGATGGTTGACGGGCTGCAATTCGTCGGCCAAGCATATCCCACACATGCTCTATTGGATTCAAGTCCGGTGAGTATGCTGGCCAATCCATACGGGTGATATCCTCCGATTGAATGCATTCGTCTACAATGTTCCACGGTGAGGACGGGCTTTGTCATCCATAAACAGAAATTCAGCACCCATGGCTCCCCGAAATAAACGTACATGTTTTTCCAGAATGACATCCCGATAGATGTGGCCTATCATCGGTACACTCTGAACATGCAGGTCCGTTCTGGAACTAATAATATTTCTTCCCCAAACGAGCCATCTTGCACCACCATAACGGTGTCGTTTAATGGTGTTCTCTTGGTGGTAACGGGTACCTGGCGCTCTCCATATGAAAGTCCGGTGAGAATCAGAATGTAAACTAAACCTAGACTCGTCGGAAAACATCACACAAGACCACTGTTGCGGTGTTCACAATGCATGCTCTATACTCCTGGTTAATCGCAGCGACAGTGTGTTGCGGTAAGGGGAACACACACACATCTGACAGGCCTTCGAGCAACTAGACCATTGTACCCTAGGTGTCTGTACACTTTCTGCCTCGAAACTGTCATACCGGTAGATGAAGAGAGCTGACGAGATAGGTATGATGCTGTGCTCCGTCTGTTTCTTTTGGCAATAACTGCCAAATGTTGGTCCTCATTCGGCGGTGTAACTCGGAGCGACCTGTGCTGTAACATCTACTCACACTACCATCATCTTGGAATCGTTACCAAAGCCTGGAGATGACACTCTGGACGATTCGAAGTTTCTCGGATACTTCCAGCTGGGTACGTCCACATTCCAGTCGTCCGATAATTCTACCACGTAAAAAATCATCGAAATCCTTCCTTTGTGCCATAACTATGCGGTAATTGCACTGAAAAGCTTTTAAAGCGCTTGTGAACAATTTTACTTCTTTGCCACCATTCCTTATATACCCCTCTCTTACACTCTCGTCATTGTGACGTACTATCCACGCCATCTGCTGGTTTCGTGTAATTTGGATAATCTTCTTCAAGATGTGTGTGATAATTCTACAGGTGAAATTTTTATTTCAGAGTTCAATTTCTGTGTGATTCTGAATTATCCTTAATTTATGGGCATGAGTGTAAAACTGCTTTATATTTTTTTGAAACTGCGACACAACCCAACGGTCAGTTTGTCATAAATTTTCACATTTGATGTCAGTTATACTAATTTTAAGTAACATAAATATTCTATTTATTAATAGAACCTTATAAAATTTTTCAGAAAAAAAGTAAAAAGATAATTACGATTTTCAGAAAAAATAGTTAAATAATAAAATTTAATTAAATTTTAGAATGCAAACTTTGGAGGTTTTGAATAAAATTTATTTAGGCTTAATAACTTTTAAGAGTATTAAGCTTTATTTAAGTATTTTTAAATTAATGATTTCCTATGCTTCATCAAAAAATATTTATCTAAAACACATTGATAATCTAAGGGATTATTTGAAATTTTAAAAAAAAATGCGTTTGAGAAAAAAAATAATGAAAAATTCCCTTTACTAACTTTAAATTTTCTTGAATATATTTTTGTTTGTTCAGTTAATATATTTCCCAAAATTAATATTTCCCATTTTTTTTACTTATGAAATTATATCTAAATTTAATTAAATATTCCTAAGAACTATATTTTGAAAATATTTTCTCTTACTATTCTTAAAAAAAATATTTGCCTGAATTTAATTATAAATTATTTTAAAACCTTTATTTAAGTAGCATTTCCTAGAATAAATCTGGAAAGGGATATTTACAAAAATAAGGGGCTAAGTTTGAGTGTTTCTGTAGTTCATGAATATTTCATATATAACAATAGTATCTGCAAATCATCAATTTCTTTTTTTTAAAAAAAAATAATTACTTTTGCTTTTTAAATGAATAGTTAAAGTGCAGACAATTTCTCATTAACTGCAAACATTGACAATTTATCCAAAAAAATATTAAAACAGCCAAACATTTTCCTTGTTAGTATGTAAATGTGTTTAATTTGTAAATAATATACATTTCTCTTATTCAAATATTTGTTTTTTTAAAGCGAGCAAGTTAAGTCAAAAAGTTAATGCAATCCAAACAGATGATTAATTAATTATGAGTATAAGTTATAACGAAAACATTTGATTTTTCATTTACTAGACTTTTTGCATTTGAAGCTCAGGACAAAGTTTATAAATGAAGCAAATAAAGCACGCATAAGTATGAATAAAAAGTAAAAAACTGGGTTAAAAAAGTTGTGAATTAATAAAAAAAATGAAGTGTTTGATCTCATCAGTATAAATTTATTTTCAAAAAAAACTTCTCTTCACTCTCTTTTCATCCTTTGTCAATCACAACCTACTTTTTCTTTCTATATTAAAACTCAGCAGCCATCAAAAAGCGAGAAAAAAAAGAAATTCTTTAATATCTATTGAAGTGATGGGTGAAACATCAAATTGCCGTTAAAAGAATTATTTTTTTTTAAATAAATAAATTATAATTTTTTTATTCTTTTTTATAAATAGTGAAATTATTTTTGTTTCTGTAAAGAGAGATTTAGTCTGGGATTAAAAAAAAACAACTTCCGAATATATATACATAAGTTATTTTCATTCTACTAAATATTAAAATTAAAATAATATTTTAAGTATCAAATAACGTCTTTTGAGTTATTAGTTGCTGTAATTTAAATGTGCGTAATATTTTATAGATTCCGAAAAACTTATAATTTTTTAATTACGCAATTTTGATTTACAATGTTTTACATGTAATGGCTATAATATTAATCCTCACACAAGTACCTCATTTAATTTTTTTAGTATATTTATATTAGGCTATTAAAACAATGCAAATGCATTAGCGAAAATCAGTGAATATATTAAAAACAAACAATGACAACAATTATTTAACAAGTAACATCAGCGCAAAAAATTTGAATACATTTACTCTCATTTTAAGATTATAATGTAGGTGTTACACATAATTTTAAGAAAAAATTACAATAAAATAAATTCTGGAGTTACAAACATTGAATCTTAATCATTAGTTTAACTCAATTATTTAGCTTACAGCAGCGTTTCTCAAATTATAGAGCACGAACCCCTGGGGGCGTGATGATCCCACCAGAGGGGGCATGGATATCGAAAAGTTGAAAATAAAAGATTATTTTTAAAAAATATATTAATTTACTGAGAGGAAGCAAACTAAAATACATTCTGACGTAATAAATAAAATACAAATGCACACTGATATAAGATACCTATTTAGTAATCAGTATTGCACAATGCATTTCATCATTAATGCTTTAGTAATAAGTTAATATAATTTAAAATTTACCCTTGGACGTGTGGTATACAAAATTATATACAAGGTTTGATACTTATATTTATAATTTGTGCGGCTTATAATTGAAGCCGTATTGTAGCTTTAGCATCAAAGTACGTTATTTTTTAATTCTATACATTATTATGGTATAGATGGTGAAAATTATGATTGAAAATTGGGTCGCAAACATTGAAAGTTTGAGAAATACTGGCTTACAGCAGAGCTTCTCAAACTTTGAGTGCATTCGACCCAATATTCAATCATAATTTTCATCAAGTCACTCCATACAATAAAAATGTATTCAATTCGATAACACGATACTTTGACGCTAAAGCTACAATACGACTTAACCTCTTAAGTACCGTGGGAGTATATAAGCGTTTCGCTCAGCCAGTGCGTACATTACCCCGGTCGTATATATGCGTCTTTCCGAAGTACAATCTTTTCTGTGCATTGCTATCATAAAAGTAATTAAAGAAATCTTAAAATGCAATAAGATGACTTTGACAGCATTTGTTACATATTGCAGAGGGTTTGAATATTTTTATTTCATCCCCTCCTCAATACACCACATACGCATGCATACGTGCAAAGCGGTGGCATTTGGGAGCGAATCACGTAACGTTTACTCTGCAGTTAAGGGATTAATTATAAAAAATACAAATGATCTAATTTTTGTTCATAATTATATAAATATCACTCGCATGGGTCATTGTAATTATTAAACATGTTCTTAATTTAGTATTGTTAAATAAATTATAAAATACATTGGGAGTAGTGGTATTATGAGTATATTATACCTGTGTATATGTTTATTCTTTATGTCAGAATGTATTTTATTTGTTTACTTTCAAAAAATTTATATATATATTTTCTTTAAAATAATTTATTTTTTCTACTTCTTAACATGCTTGCTCCAACCTCCTAGGGTTATCACCTTCCCGTAGATGGACGCGCCATACAATTTAAAAATCACTGGTATACAGCTCTTTAAGAAGGATTATAAACTACTTTTTTCAAAATAGAAATCTATTTTCTTTTTTTGTAATGGTACAGAAATGGGAACTGAAACTTTTCCCCCATTTATCAAATACCTCACATGTGAACAATCAAGTCTAATTTTGGGTTTCATTTGTAAACCATGAACATTTGTAGCGAAATAAAGTAAAACAGAGAAATTTTAAGGAAAGTATTTGTGAAGAGGAATTTAAACTTTAAACTATACTACTACAAGTTTAAAATAGTTTTTAACAAGATTAACATCGTATTTGAATGTTAATTCTTCATTAACACTATTTTGCCCAAGAAAGTCATTTTGACGGTTTTTTAATGTCCAGTAAAAAATTATTTACATATATAGGAACACATTTTCTCAGACATGTTTAGAATATATTTTTTCCAGTAAAGTAATTTTTTTTATTGTTTATATTTACTAATAACTTGTTATATGGCTGTAAATAATATAAACATATTAAAAATTAATTTTTAACAAATTTCTTTACATATTAGTTATTCTTTCAGAATGCAGTCATTTTGACTGCTTTAGGGCAAATTGTACTAAATATAATACTAAATTTCAGTCTTTCTAGTATTAAATAAATAAACTCACAAATGTAAAAAAAAATAAAACATTTTATTGTATTTTCAAGAAATTATACTTACTTAATATACTTTTTACTAATAATAAATCCTGAACTTTAATTTAACAAAGGTGTTGATAACCTTTATTTAGTCATTTAAAATCATTGAAATCAGCATATTAAATGCAAATATGCAGTTTTTTTTAACGATACTTGACTCTCAAAAATCTTACAACTATTTGATTTACTGCATTTTATATTATTTTCCATTTATTTACTTTCAAAAATCAAAACTCTTTACGAAAGTGAAGAAAGGAAGTAAGAATATATTTCTGAACACACACACACGAAAATACAAGTAAATATATTTACCGTGTTAATGCATTTTTTGTTTGTTTTTAGTTTTGTATTTCCCCCATTTTTTATGTATAAATTATAATGAAAAGCAATAGTTTTCTTTAAAAGTTAATGTTCTGGTAAAACTTAACTAAAAAATATTTTTTAAAAACTGCATATGCTTAGTCTTAAATGGTTATGGATCTAAAAAATACTTGAATGATATATTAATATTTATACGTAGGTCAATATCTCTGCTTATAATTTATGTTATAAATAGCTGTAATATTTTCAGTTACATTTAAAATGAGTACTGGAAAAGGAAACGCTGTTTTTCAAGCAGGACTCTTAGATTGGGTAAATTTATATGGGTACAGTTTTCTTTTAATTCCATGTTAGAGGTATTGCTTAATGTTCCAGGAAATATAAATATGTATTAAATAACCAGGCCTAAAAGAAAAAAAAGATAATTGACCTCAATATATTTCTTACATTTTTGTTTAACAGATTAATATCCAATCCTGATATTTTTTAAACAATTTTCTCTAAAGAAAAATGGTCTTAAGATCTTTTTTTTTTATTTCAAGATTATTTTTATTCCGAATATGTGATGAAATAAAACAGTTATTTTCTTCACGTCAAACCAATCATCTAACCCACATCTGGGGTTCTTCTATTCGTTATCTTATAAAGAAGATAAATAAAATATTTTAAATTAAAATAAACATTGAAGGAAAATAAAAATCGGGATGAAAATGTAATTATGTATGCCTGTTGCCAGTTTTTGTGGAAAGATAAACAAGAAAACAGCATCAATAAGTTTTGTATACGTTACATTTAGTGGATTTTGTGATATATTTTAAAACACTACAAAGTGCTTTTCTTTTGACTGAAGAATGTCTTATAAAAGAATTACATTTTTTAGGAATTTAAGCTGGTTTCCCTTTTGAGGCACTATCTATAAAAACAATTGTGTGAAAAATCTATTTATTTTTAACACTTCAGAATTTATGTCAAATTTATATTGCTTTGAATTACTGCGTAAAAGCTTTTGTAAAAGCATTATAAACCAAAAATATATGCTTTTTAAGAATTTTTAAAGAAATCGTTTTCTTCGCATTTAACGTGATGCTATGACATTTGCAAGCAATAAATTTAATTTCGAAAAATGTTCTCTTATTAAATTATATATGTATTCATAAATTTGAAAATTTTTGGCAATAACAACCTATGAAATAAAAATTAAATTAGTCATGACTTTTGGAATAGATAAAGACATTCTTTCTTTTTCTGCCTTTTTTTTTCAAAAAGAAAAAAAAAACAGGTAAAATTAGTTTTCGTGAGAGTAAATCGTTTCTGATATTTAAGTTATTCAATTTCCTAATAAAAATTTATATTCCTGAGAATAACTTAATTGCTATTTTTTAAATAACTTTAAAAGAAAAAATTCTAGGACTTATAGCTGGTTTAACGCGTTTTTGAAAATAACATCCAAAATAATAACTCTTTTTCTCATGTTTTTATATGTTAATATTTTTATAATTAAATTAAAAGAACAAGTATATAATAACAAGAAATTGGATCCAGAAACATGTGTTTACTTTACTTAAAATTTAATTAAAAGCAATATTATCCACATTTGAATTTTTGTTTTATTATTTTAGTCTTGTGTAGAAAAAATTGGTGAAAATAAAATAATGTGTTTTTGTTCTTCTTAAAAAAATTATAAGAGAAAGCAATATATATTAGATATTTGATTCCGACTGATTTCTGACGAAAATAGAACATTCACACACAGAAAAATTAAAGAACTATTATTTTTCATTCCTTAATATCTGTTTCAGAAAGTATTCTTCCTCACTTTTATACTACATTTCTTATATAAAACAAGAGCCTTAGTAATATTTGGAGACGTTTTTATTTCATTATAGAGATATCTGCTTAGTTTAATTCAGATGTGTTTCCTCAGGTTATATTGCTATGAACAGAAACACATAAATACACTTTTATTTTCCCTTTCAACATCAGTGAAACGTTTAAATAAAAAGTGAAATAAAACCTGAAAATGCACTTGAATCTTGTTTTTACGGGGTTCGGCATATTAAGCTCCCCCTCTTCAAAAGGCATTTACAAACAAACAAAACAAAAATACAGATAAAAGTGTTTTATTTGTGAATAACAAATACGATGCCATTTTACATTAATTAGTTTTAAAAATTATGCCCGCTAAATGACGTCCTCCAAAGGTGACACATATACGAAGTCTTTCCTGAAAGTTCAGGGCATTGGCACTTTTGATTTCGACTGATGAGACCCTCTTCCATTTGCTAGGCATTGTGAAAAAACAAAATTTTCACTACTGGGAGCATTAGAAAACCCTCTGCTGCTTCACCAACGACAATTTCACAGTCCTCGTGTGACAGTTTGGTGCGCCGCTGCGGAATTTGGTGTGTGGGGTCCTTATTTTTCGAAGAAGATAAACTAACGGTAACGGTTACTTCAGATTACTACTGTCACATGATCAAGTCCTTCCTCCGACCAAGCTTAAACCAGTTTCTTAAATTTATGTAGAAGCAAAAATCTGGTTCCAATAAGACAGAGCCACAGCTTGCACTTCACGATGTTTGCTGGGCATTCTGAGAGCGTTGATTCCTTGGACCTCTTCTCTCTTTGCGAGGGGACATCACCTGGCCCCCAAGGGAAATCATCTGATTTATCACCTTGTGATTTTTTTTGTTGAGGCCAATTAAAGGCGCAAGTGTACAAATATCATCCTACAAATATGAAAGCACAAAAAGAGACAATCACAAAAATAGTGGATGCCATTCCACCGGAAATGACACGAGGAAATATGGACAACTTTCCGGAAAAACTAAGTTAATGTTTCACCATTGGAGAACGCTATTTAGCGGACATCATTTTTAAAACCAATTAATGTAAAATGGCATCGCATTTGTTGTTCACAAATGAAAGACTTCTTTCTGCATCTTGTTTTGTTTGCTTGTAACTGCCTTTTGAAACGGGGAGGTTAATATGGCAAACCCTGTTCTTGAATTCCTTAGTTTCGCTTCACGGATGCACTTACAGAATAACTCGTGTTGTAATTAGTGGTGCTAAACGTAAAAATACGAATACAAGGGGATTGTGATTATTTTCTTACCTTTAAAATGCATCAAAAGAGTAAATTACGATTTCTTACAACTTATTGGGGATTTTTCTCATTTGGTAAAAGTGTGTATGTGTTTCTTTACTTACTTTATTTAACTTAATAATAAATCAATTGGCTTGGAGTACAGATTAGAGTGCCTCTCTAGGGTTTTTCAATTTTCATTGAATTTTATGGTCAAATAACGATTTAATTCTGTCAGACTGTTTACTTTGGTAACTAAATACAATTCAATGTAAACTTAGTTCAATAAGATCATATGGTCCCTAAACGTGGTTTCTGTTTGTTTTTTAAAATTGGCAGATACTTTTAAAAAAGACAAATGATTGTTGATTCAACATACAATTGTTTTAGTTAAAAGTATAAAAAAAGATTTCGGTTTTTATTTCATTGAAAATTTATATAACTTTTTTCATTTCTCTTCTACTTTTTCGGAGATTTGCTTTATGATGTTTTTCCTGAACAGTATAACGAAGATGTGTACAGTTTACATTCCCTTTCAAAAAGGATTTTTGGACTGCAAGGGGAGAATACCTGTGGTACTCTCATATATTGCTTAAATTTTGACGTATTATTATCGAATATTCAGTTAGCTAAAACGAAAAGAATTTTTAGTTAAAAGAAATATTTGACTGATAAATTCATTTGAAAATACAAGAGAGTGATGAATAAGCAAGGAAAGTTATGAGGTAGAATATTTGAAGAATGTAAATTAGTCATGATCTCCTGATTCGAAAAATCAACTGTGATTTCATTTTTTTTCTCGAGATTACCGTTTGGAATAAAAGTTCCTTGAGTTGTCTAAAACTGATCACTTTATTTCAGTTTCAATTTTATTTTAAATTTCCGATTTAATTTGAAAATGGATGTTCAAAAACAGCAATTTAATAAACAGTGGTACATTTTTCTCAGTGATTATTATAAAAAAGGTTTATTTTCCCCGAAGGAACTGAAATTCTAGCAGAAAGTAAGCCTTTATTTCATAGAAATTGAATTATTTTTTAGTTCCTTATATTAAAATACCTCATTAATTTTCTAAATTCCGACAGTTTTCTTTTATATGAGTTGGAATTTGTATTTTTCATTGTTACAGTTTTGTTTGGAATTTGCTATTTTGCTATCTAGAATAGTTAATGCGTGCGTTTTGTTTCCTCTATAAGCTTGGAAAAAGTGTTAAAAAATGAAAAACATCCTTAATATTTACAGAAATAAAATTTGAATCAAAATTGAAAAGATAGAAAAATTAATATGTTCAACCATGAGAACTAAATGATTCAATAAGAACTAAAATAATTTTAAATCAAATGCTCAAATTTTATAAATACTTTTACTCTGAGAAAATGTGTACTTCAAATTCCTTACAAGTAAATAAAATGTAACTAAATAAAAACAGTATCATTATTTAATACACATTGCTATTAAATTGAAGCTGTTTTCAGTTGGTGTGGAAAATTCAAAAAAATACAATTATTTTATAAGTAATATAATAGGTATATGAAAAAGAATTATTATTTGATTTACAATATACAATCCAGTCTTAAGTTACTACCACTCTAATTTGTTGTTTCCTAAAATATTTGATTATTTGCATAAATATCTGAATTGAAATTTATTGCCTTTAAGTTATGTACAATTTATGAAGAAAAGATGCTGCTCAAATATGATCCATATTTAAGTATCATTTCAATAAAATCAGTTATTGTTTAAGAGGAAAAGGTTAAGTAAATATACATTTGGAATGCAATAAAATGGCCTTGACAGTTTTTGCGAAAGGATTTACTTATTTCAGAGGATTTGCGTTTTTATTTCTTTTATCCCAACCAAAACATCACATACGCACCCCTACGTGGATTTTGAAGCGAATCGCATGTTTTTTAAGCAGCAGTAACGGGATAAATAATAATAAACCGTACAAATTATCAAGATAAGTTTTAACTTTTGTACATAATTTTTAAAATAAACAAGCACATGAGGTCATTGGTGATTATTAATGTAGTTCAAAACTTAGTATTGTTAAATAAATTATAAAATACATTACTCATTGCTGATACATTTATAAGTGTATTATATAAGTGTAAATGTGTATTTTATTTTTCATTATGTCAGATTACATTTTGTTTGCTTACACTTTCAGTAAACTAATAATATTATAAAATAATATTTTGTTTTCGACTTTTCAATATGCTCGCGCTCCCCTCGTAGAGTTATCAAGCCCCTCTATGTGGGCGAGTCAAACAGTTTGAGAAATGCTGTGTTGCTGATAAATAAGCATAAATATTCCAATTCCTTTATAAGGTGTCTTATCTGAGATTATAACTAATGCTGCGTTTCAAAATAAAGTGAAGTTACATCAACATGTTTAATCTGCAGAAGCTCTGCACTATTTATGTATTCCATGAAACATTTTTCACTGACAATATGTAAATATTTCAATTTTTTTTTCTGCGTCAAATTCATTACTTTGTATTAGTTTTTTTTTGCATTTCTCTTTCGCATAATAAAAGAATTACGCTATTCAGTATCCCTTCAATATTAAACAAACAACGACAGATAAAAATGAATAATCGAATTAAAATAGTGTTACGTAAATCGGGATTCGAGGAATTTATGCAAATAAATCACAAAGAATAAGAAAGCGAGTGATGGAACTTTTTTGTCGAAAAACAATCCTTAAAATACGTGAGAAAATACTTAAATTATCTGAGTAAATGTCAGAAGGCTTTGACACATTCTACGGTGCACAGATGCTACTATCAGTGCCTAAAATACAAGTATGCTACGACTATTTGCAATCACTCACTCACCCTACACAATAAGCCGTAGCAATAACAAATCGCTGGTCGACTATTCAGCGTCAAAAGAAGACTACTCTTAAATGATCAAAAAAAGTCTATCTCAGTTTTGGCGAGCGACTCCTTATTTTTAGGCTTCACGGATCTTTCGAGAAAAATCCTCTTGCGTCGTAAATCGTAACATTAGTAGATTTATCCGCTAATTTTCGGAAGTATCAATAAGGTTGCGAACTTGCCAAAAATGATGCCATTTTTTTATCGACAAGATTTCACTATTTTTTTGTTAAATTTCCAGTATAATCTAAGGAATGGCGTTGATTGCAAATATTAAATATTTATCATTAAATAAATATAACATAGATCAATATAAACGTATTACCCATCCAGATGTAAATTATTTACACCGTTTTAAAAATCCATTACACAAAATTCCTAACACTATGGTTACACTTTCGCAAGCTAATTTTTTTTCTTTTAATAATTCATTAACGCCCATGCGAAGAGAAAAACAAAAGGAAGTTTTTCTCGTGAAAATAGAAGTACATATAAAACTTAAAGAGCAATTCTTGTTTAAAAAGAAATTTATAATGAATTGCACAAAATCATTTTTGTGAACAATACTCTCCCATTCTTTCCGTTATCAGTTGGAATTCCACTAAAAAATATTTCTATAGAAATGATTTCTGATCAATAGAGGGTAAGGAGTAAAAAATCGTGCATTGTTTTGCAGCACCTGAACCCAATGAGAAATCCAGTTAATCCCTTGCATCGTTCCAATATCTATTGATGTCATTCCTCTCTTTTCTTGTCTTTCTTTCAGTTCCTATATTCTTCAGACCAATTACTTCTTCACTATTCTTCGTTAGAAAAAGTGTTCTCTAAGAATTTCACAGCGGAGGGAAATAATAATAAAAATAAATAAATATCTTCCTTTTCTAGAAGTAAACATAAAATGCTCGTAACGAAGAAGAGAAAATTGAAACGAAAAAAAATAATAAAAAAGTCCCAGCTCTTCAAGTTTTCGTTCCGCTTTGTTCAAGAAGACGTAATGACATGAGACGTATTATATTAATCTGAAAACTGTCAAGAAATATCTTCTAACAAGCAGACCAGAAGGAGATTCCCACAAGAAAAGAAACACTTTGTATATTTTTTCCCCTCAGAATAAGGAAATTTAGCGACATGAATGACAATGGAGGAGGAGGAAAATAAAGCTGTGGTTGATGATAATTTCGCAATAAGTACGATAACTTTATATACATTTAAGTGCTAAAAAAACTTCGATAACTTTATGAAATAAACCTATTAAAATATAAAGGCACTCAAAACTTTAAACCATTAATATTCATAATTTGGGTGATTTCAGTGGTAGTCGTGGAAGAAAAGACGTCTTCAGTTAAATTTGAATTTAATTACTCAATATTAACATATTTGCAAACTATTTACATATTATAGATCGTCATTTATATTGTATTTTTTTATTCGTAACCGACATGAGGCATCTTCTTTGTTTTTCGTCGAATCGTAGCGTTTTCTACTTCAAGCGTCTATCGCCAGTATAGTTCCGACAACAATTTGTGCGCAATCAGGCATGCGCAAGAAAGTTCAGTCTAGAACAAACGTAGATTGGCAATAGAGGCTGACACTACAATGATATTATATTTAATTTATTTCAGAACTGATAAAAAAACTATTTTTTTCTTCGATTGGAAAAAAATCCATTAGCATTTTATGTCAAGGCAATTACCAAAGAAAAAATTATTCTTCAGTTGAATCGATTCAGTTAAAATTCAGATCCAACGGAAACTCCGTGAAAGAATTTTCTGAATTCTGAATATTTAGACCCTTGGAAAGGAATTTTAAATAAGCCAAAACGAGCTTTATTCACTGAATAAGACTTCCATAGTTCTCGGAAAGTACTCGCAATCTGTTATTAAATGAGCTTATATTATTAAATTAAATAATCTTTCAAGATAATGAACATAGTGTATTAAATTAATATTGGGTTAATTGAAGTTGTATTTTGTACTATAACTTTGTCCTACTAGAAACTGAATTAGTAAAAATGAGGAAATTAACTTGAATTTTTAAGTGATTAAATAATTTAATTAATTGACTTAAAATTTATTTTTAAGGATAAAATACTGTGTTTAATTTTAAATTTAATACTTATTTTTAAACTGAGTAATACTTCTGAATATACAGATATAAAAATATTATTTGAATTTAATTTAACTCATGTTTTTTTTTTATGTTTAAAAAATATGATATTAGATCATGCAAAAGTTGTTTTTTTTCATTTTCGATGAACTTGCATATTTCACATATAACTAATAAATTTCACCCCAAATATTGATTTCATGAAAAATGTTTATTCATGATACCTTCGTGAACAAGAATTATTGATCACAAATTCATATATATGATAAGGATTTATTGATCATAACATCATGTCAGGGACTTTTTACCCTAATTGCATGGTAAAAATCGTTTATATATATTTATATCTATGAAAATAAACTAAATATGAACAAGACCTTTTTAAAAGACTTTACCTCTGTAATATCATTCAGAAAAATTGCATTAGCACTAATTTTCTAGTGAAAACTATTTAATATCTACACGTTTCAAAGAAAATATTGTAAGGTTTTTTATTATTTATATGTAATTAAATGTAGAAAGTGCATTAAGCCATTTGCCATGCCTTCCCAATTTTTTTTAATTCGATGAAAATATTTCTCGTCCGAGCGTTTTCTTGACTGTCCAAACAAATAATACTCCAAAGTGCTAATTTGAATTATAAGGTAGATAGATCCAGTCGCGCAGTAAAAAAAAATTCGTATATTTTTTCTTGCATTACATTAGTTGTGGGGGTCCTTGTTTTAAATAGGGAGAAGGCACTCACTCGATACTAACGTTGGTGGTTGCACGGGGTGGCTCTGATTTAATAAATTAACTTCCTGTAAGCGATAGGAACCGTAATTCCAGTCGTAATCGAATAATTTAAGTAAGAGAAAGTATACTAACCTACTTTGATGAACCTTCAATTTTTTCTTTGATAGTTTGAGAAAGAAATCCAATCAAACTGAACTAATTGGTTTCAAACATGCGTGACTTTTTAATAAAGGACACAAAGATTTTTCACTAACATTAAAAGGATGATATTTGTGGTAAAAACTGCCATATTTTTTTCATGTTATTGTAGTTTTCTTGTCCTTTGACGATCAACAAATAGGGTGTTGACCTTTTTCTTGCCTGTGTCTTTTTAACAAGGCACAGTGTGCCTTATGGTACAGTAGTGGCTTCATATCTTGATGAAGCGTTTTTGTTCACGTTTGAAAATTTTCTTTTCAAGTCAAAAGTTTAATGTCCAACACTTTTATCAAATTTACAATTGATATTATGATTAATATCTATTTTTCAACAGATCCTTCCCTTTATTGATCAGTTTCAACTTCATCCAATGGAGATCACGGTGGCCCAATTTTATTAAAATTCTGCTTATTTTCATTTATGCATCATAATGAGTTATAAAACATAGCAATCAAAACCACTGAGTTGTTCACAGTGAGAAAATATACCCTCTTCATAGAAAATATATTGGAACAAAAGTGGTCGAGAGGAGAAATTATTCATCCCAGTATCTAAAAAAAAAAGGGTTTTCCCCTTTTCCACTCCCAAAAGAGAGAGAGAGAGATGTGACAAATACCTTTTGGTTCCCATGAAGACTGTCATACAGGAGGATACTGGCAAAATCATTGATAACAAAAACAGTTTTCCAAGAATTAAATATCTCGTAAACATGGGAGTGAATCTGTGACCCGCGTTACCTCTACTGGGTAAACTTGGAGGAAGAGAACATTGCAGTTCGCATGGAAGATTCTTTGCATCAATTTGCTACTCTTCTCCAAAAGTATACAGTATTGTTTTTCATTAATTGTACCTTTTTGAAATAGTCTGGAAGACGTCAACACCTTAGAAAGAATCCCCCAAAAAGTAGAATGAACATTTACAGCCGAAAACTGACTTTTTTGTTTTTAGTTTTACTTCTCATGCACTGTCAAATTGCTTCCTTTAGTGATCCTTTTAATGATTTTTTTCTAGCTTACGTGACAAGTTACAACAATTAATGTCATAAACGACTTACCATTTTTCTCATTGGGATTCAAATGTTTTGAAAAAAAAACTTTGTTTATACAAACTTTTGATCTGCATTCAAAATTTGAGGCACCCATCTTAATATGATTCTGCGAGATTCCAATTTTTTTTCCGAATAATAAAATGAACTCTGTCATTACTTATTCTTTTTTTTTACTCTAACTTTATTTATTGTTGTTGGTCATCAAGTATAAGGTCACTATTTGACCAATTTGACCCTCTCCCCCCTTTGATGATTATATATGAATATCTTAAAGTTGTTTCTGGAGATTTTTGAAGTTTTGGAACCACGCTCATAATTGCAAAACTGATAAGGTGTCATAAATGAATTAGACTTCCAATCAGTGCTAAATAACAATATGTTTTACATTTCCCTATGGCAAGGGTTGCCAACCTTTTTGGAAAGAGGGCCACTATTTGATAAAAAAATAATTATTCGTGCCTTTTGCAACATTTCCAACGAACAAATATGGAAAATTGTAAAAATTGTTATGAATAAGCTTATTATAGGATTTTTACGCAAATAGCACGTTTTTTAATGCAAGTCTGTGTAGTCAAAGTTTAGAAATAATATAATAAATAAGACGAAAGTACACTAACTTAAGTTTTATTGTCGATAAACTTTTACAAGTCCAGTCAATTAGATTAGGTATAAAATAAAAATGAGTAACTTGAATCATTTAATTCAAAATAATTATTCAACACGTTGTATCTACTTAATATGGATTTTGGATTACTCTACTTTTTTTAACAAGCCATCTGTATTAGAATTAGCTCTTACAGATGCTAACAAAATTAGGCTATTGTAGGAGCACATTAGTTAGTTTGAAAAGTGATATTTATTTTATTATGCTCATTGTAGAAAAAAATTATTCACAAGCATATTTTGATATAAATTTTGAGGATTTTTGTCAGAGATGACCCCCACTTCTATAAAATTTTAAGAAATTGATCTTTATTATCTTTTCAAAAATTTGTTAAAGTTTTCAGTAAGTCTTCGCGTGCCACTGATGCAACTTCATCATCCCACTCCATCATGCATCAACTCCATTGGCCACCTTTGCCCTATGTTATAAGAATATCAATACATATCGCTGCTTAGTACGTAAGTGTAATGGGTACTTTAAGTTAATTCACCTAGCTAGAGATTAAATAAATAAATAAACATTAAGAGTAAACAAATGTCAAAGAATCATTTAAATTTTAAATAATCTATTAGGGATGATATGACAAAACACAAACATATATATGTGTATATACAGATAAAAAATATATACATTTAAAAAGTGAAGAAATAAGGTGTATAACAAATATTTCAAGAAAACGCCAAAATAAATTTATAAAAGTAAATACATCGAAACAAAAATTCAATATGCAGCTTAGCATGTCAAAAAGCAAATTCGGATTTGAGATCAAAAATTGAGCTTAAACATGTTTGATCGTAGCTCAACCTTCCTTATTCGTGACTCCGAGGCTAATAAGAAAAGTACAAGCAAAATACCCATAAAGAGTGTAATAATCAAAAACTTCAGAATAAATGAATAATAATTAAAGCAATTTAAGTTTTGAAAAATATAAGCGTAAAAAAAATCATAAAAGCTTTTTTCTCACAACAATTATTAAGAAAATGAAGATCTTGAAAGGATTGTAGAAAAAAAAAACAGTTTTTGACTAAGTACAGATCTTTAACAAATGAAGAGTGGCATGTCAGTATTACCAAAATGTCAAAAAGGATGTGCACTATCGACACCTGATTGGTTACTAGTTGACTGGCTGTTTAAAATGTCGAAGTTTGTTAGTGGATATGGTGAATAAGGAACTGTGTCAGAAAGTGCAAACTATGAGAGAAAGATAATTTTTATTTTTCCCAGCCAGAGAGCAGTAAGAAGTTTATTCTGAGGTAAAATTTGAATCCAAATTTACCAGGCGAACAGTAAATAAATGTTTTTTAAAAAGTTTATGGGATAACCATGATCAAAACAGTAATGGAAGAATTTCTTAATATTTTTTTAAAAATTTGTTAGCTCTTTGTTCAGTTTAATTGCAAATCTGAGGAAAAAACATTAAAACATTTTCATAAATAAATCTATGTAAGT
Organism: Trichonephila clavata; assembly: GCA_019973975.1. Classification (NCBI taxonomy): domain Eukaryota; kingdom Metazoa; phylum Arthropoda; class Arachnida; order Araneae; family Nephilidae; genus Trichonephila; species Trichonephila clavata. The sequence goes on along the minus strand of BMAO01023186.1, from coordinate 35,168 downwards.
TGCTATTTCAAAAAAAAAAACATTTTGATTACATGGAATGCTGATGCATTTTTTAAATTGAGTAATATTAATAAATTTGTTATTAATAATTTAAATGTCCCAAACTCAAAATTGTACATTATTAAAGTTGTGCGTTTTATTAAATTAACGTAATTGGAGTAGCATTCAATTTTTAATTAAAGTTCACTGTTTTTATCAAAAACTTCTAAATGATCTATATAACGGTAAAGAAAATATAAGTCATTATCGGTATGGTGTATTTAAGATAAATGAAAGTAGAAATGGTGAAACAGTTATTCGCAGTACGACCTTATGACAGGTCCTTAATTTTGTTGAAAAAAAATGTTAAAAATAAAATGAAATTCCCTTGGATTACAGCTCTAAATCGAGAGTAAATGTTGTTTTTTCTGCAATAGCTAAACTATATTAATAAACATGTGCATAAAAAACTCTAATGCGCATCATCATCATTAATTAAATCTAAAAATATTATCGAAGTGAAAACCATGTAAAAAAATAACTGTTTTGTAATTCACAACTTCAACAATAACTAAATTGTCTTTTAATTATAGTGGCATTCTCAAGATTAACAGTGGTATTTTGAAGAACTGAATGTAAAATCCTTTCAGACCTCGTATTGTACATATTATAGTCATTTGTAATGTGAAGAAACTTAACAGAACTCCTGCGAAATTAAAGTTTAAAAAAAGACGAGTCGATATATATATACTTCATGTTTTTAAGTGAATACTCATTTCTTAAATCAGTGCAAAATGATGTGTACTCTATTATTTATTACTAGATTTATTTGCAGACACATTACTGATTGAAATGTGTTCGTTGAGCTAATCGTTATCATTTTCTCTTTCTCTTTATGTATGTGTGTGATCCCTTTTGATTAAAACATTTTACAACTGGAATTTATTTTCAATGGTTTGTTGCAACAGTCGTTGGAAATATGAGGATTGCTACTAAAGTGGAGCGCTTATCCGATAGGACAGAGCCCTCGACCTTCGGACCTGAAGCCGCGTAACTTAACCACTAGACCAAAATAACGACCTTAGTCTGGAGAACGTTACTGGCTTATATAGATCCCAGTGCGTCGGCGGATAGGCGAACGAACTATATAGTTTTTATGGCAAGCGTGTTACGTGAGCAGTTGTTGCATAATTGGAGGTGTTGCGTCAAATGAGTCTGAGGAGTTTGTATTGCTGTGCCAAGTAAGTCTGGCAAGTTTTTTGGTTGATTTTTTTGCAGTTAGATGGCGCATGCGACATATCAGAAGGTTGCCTTTTTCAGAATCAGCCAAGGTCACCAATGAAGTGGCGGGCTTATCCGATAGGACAGAACCCGTAAACCTTCGAATCTGAAGCCGAGTAACTTATGTAACCACTAGACCAAAATTATCACATTAGTCGGGAGGTTGTTATTGGATTACATAAATAATACCGCTACAGTACTTTTAGATGCTCATTTACTTTAAAGAAACATAAAAAGACGCCACGAAAGACAGCATACGTGAAAATCTAGGACATTTCACAAAATTGGCATTGTTCTCTCTGGAGGAGACAGCCCTGAGATATGAAATAAAGACTTTTGCGCGGAATGCGCGGATGTTAAAAATGGCATCCTTTTGTAACCAAAATGACAGTTTTTTAGGAGCTAAAGTTGTCGTTAATTCTTATTAGGCGAGAAAAGATTTAAATATATATTAGTGTTATCGCTAACTATATATTACATTATTACGATGAATATAGTTAAAAATACTATTCCTTCAGATATAAATTGATAACTTGGAATTCCAGTATGGCACTTTAAGAATGTTAAAATTTAAATCATCTCTTTTCTCATAAATATTAGTATGTAATTTATAATCCTTAAAAAACAATGTTAGATCCAAGAAGTTAGTTTTTACTGGATTATTATTAATTTTAAATAGGTTTAACTAATCAGGTTATATATATATATATATATATATATATATAAATGCAAAATGTACTCTTTGAAAAATAGATGGATAACTTCTGAACGGAAGAAACGGCTTTGGTGATGAAGAAATAGCACACTATATTAAAAGAAAACGTTAAAATTTAATACAAAATAAAAATAGCTGAATTTTACATTTTAGTTATGCAAAAACCGCAACATTTTTTATTTTTTTTAAGTCAGTTAATTAACCTACCTTACTGAAATCTAAACACGTATCCATATTCTGCAGAGTAACTATATTCTTGTTCACAGTTTTTTTTAAACAAAAGAAAAAAAAACTTTCAAGTACATTCTTTTTTCCTTAAGTACAGATTTTCATGAGGAATGAAAATGGAAATTCACATTTGAAACAATTTGAGTGCTTCAAAATGACCTCATTTGGCTCGACTAGATTGAACAAAATTAGCTACTGAACCTCATACCTACCTTCCTCCGAAACACTAAATGGTCACGGAGAAAAAATGCCCTCTTTAAACACCAAATGGAAGAAAAAATACCCCGCTAAAGTAATTTCGGATAGGAAATTGCCTCTTTAAATTCTTGTTACGTAATTCTTTTTTTTTCTAACGATACTCCCCACCCCTTAGGTGTCCGAGGAATTTCTGCGTCAAGAATTCTTTCGAATTTTTTTTTCCTTCTTTTTTTAGATTTTTTTCTACTCTTCATCTATCTTTTTAAACTCTTTTCCTTACGTGTTGTCTCTGCCCTTTGGTAATTCCGACACGGATAGATGCATCGAGCATTTTATTGAAGATTAGTCCTGTCGCCTTGGATTTTCTGTCACACTAAATTACGTTAAGTTCAAGGGGTTAAAAATGCCTTCCGATATAACTTTAGACTCAAAATTGGTGCAAGATTAAGTTAACTTCTTGTAGTGGAGAAAATTTAATTTAAAATCTCGAACCACTGATAAAGTCTACCATAAGTAAAGAAAAACATATACACAATTGTAGATTTTTTACTTATATTTAGATCTTTAATAAAAAATTTTTATTTCTCTTTTTTTGAAAACCCAGCATTTTTCTAAGGAATTCTTGAAACCTATATTTAGAATAGTGTAACAAGTGTTTATGTAATTGTTCTTAATATTATTCAAATTTCTTCTTTTTTAATTGAAATTTAAATGTAATACAAAGTAGAAAAATCAATTGCGGATGTATTCTAAAAATATTTATTGAATAGTTATTTTTACTTAATAATATTGATTTTAATTGTACTTTTCTAAGTGTTAAAAATAGCTAATATTTAATGCTGCAAACATAGTCAATGGTAATTTAGTTCATACATTAAAACCATATATATAATTTTTGGAAAAAATGTGTAGTATTTTCTGAATTATTAAGATGAGATAATTCTAAAGTCCTACATAGATTAGAATAATATATAGTTATTTTTTATAATGTAATTGTGTAGTTTACATAAACTATACTATTTATAAACATATATGAAAACGTATGTGTCTGTTAAGTTTGTCTCAAGTACTTTTTTTTTGTATCAGGAAATCACAATTATAATTTATATTATTTCAAGATAAGTCTAATTATATTTTTGCCACGTATGTAGTATTTAAACTCTCCTTTAGAGACATTGCGTCCTGAATGGTTCTTTAAAACTTTCTTATTGCTAGGATGAAATAAAATGCATTGGCTAAACAGAAAAAAAAATTATCTTCTTAAAGGATTCGAATCTTTATACTAATGTATGATTAGAGATGGCTAAAAGCAGTAATAAAGCTTATAAAAGATCTTCTTAGAAAATAAACTGTGACATATTACATTTTAATGAAAACAATTTCTTAAGCGTAAAATTAATCAACTAGTTACCAAATATTAAATAATGATTCTCCACGCTTGTTTGAAACTTTTGAAAAATATAATTTTTTTCATAAAATTGAACTTTTTTTTTATATACATGGCTTCAATGTTTAAAGCACACATTTTTGCATTCAGTATAATATCTTGTTAAATAATTTGAATTTGATAAGTTAGAATGTTACAAAAAGTTATCATTTTGAAATAATAATAATAAAAGAAATATTATTCAAAATGGGCTTTATTAGATAAAACACGCACAATCCGAATTTTCTTTTAATAATTTTCAGAATTTTGCATTCCTTAAAAAATTTTCATACTAAAAATTGTAAAATGTTCATGTAAAAAACACAAAAATTACTTATATTCTGGACATAAAAAACTAGACTCCTTAAAACATTCATGTAATTTTATGTCCTGAATTAGTGTGTGATTAATTTCATTATTTAGTGAAATTCATTTTCTCTTTAAGTTAAATTATTTTAATAAATGTAATATTTGTTTATAATTTTAAAAACAAATATGAAGTATTATTATCATTAAAACTTAATTCAGTGTTGCCAAAGCCCATGGTGGTCTAAAATCTACTGTGCCCATCTCAGTTTCTGTGACCTTGGGCTCTGAGGTGCATAAGCAGATATCCCCGTCACGTGGTCAGTCGGACGTGGAAACATCCGTGTTTAGTTCCCAAGAAAGCTTGGCACTCATTTATTGACCCACTGAAGAGTTGAATGGCTGAAAAAGCTAGCACAGCCTAGGGATTAAACCTTGGACCTTTCGCGTGGAAGCGCGATTCGATATACCACTATCGTTATTAAGAAGAACTAAAAATGTATTCCTATTAATTTAAATTAATATATTTAAAATGCACCGTGACAACAGCACAATCTGCTTTCAAGAGGAAAGAAATTAACATCAACAAAGTTTTATGGAAGTTTCGTTACTCTTCATATGAAGAGTAACGAACTTGTTAGGAACATCACACAGTCTCTTTGCTTAATGATGTTTTTACTTTAGAAAATTTTGACAGACATTCAAGATATTTTTTTACAAAAGTACTTGTGTACAAACGCTTAGAAATAGCTTTTCACATGCAAAATAACATTTCAATCAGAATTTTCAATAATTATTGTAGAGAAAATATGGAAATTTAAAAACATATACTTAAATATAATAAATAAAATTTTTACGTTAGTGTCCAAAATGAACAATATTCATGAAATATAGTCATATGAAAGCATTTGAAATGACTTCTAAATGAGAAGATAAAATAAACATTAATAAGATTCACTCAACTTCAATGACAAGAAGGCGACAGAAAAATGAAAAATTTACATATTGGAAAAGTTCGATAAGGAATCTCGCATTTATTGATATAGAAAGTAAGAGAGAGGAAAAAGTTGAATCAATAACACTCAAAGCAATTTTTCCCTCATCGCAATCGTTACACATTAAAGAGCGCTGAAAATTGCCAAAGGCAGAGGTTTGATTACTCGAACGAGTGAAAAAAATCTGGGATCTTCTTTATTGAGTGCATTTCCTAGATTCACTCTGACAGGTTGCGATTTTCCGAAGGGAGTCTTAAAGAAGTATTAAAAGGCTTATATAAGCAGCCTCCCATCCTTCAGTGTGAGTATGCAGATGGCCAAAAATGAAAATCTAACTTTTGATGAAAGAAACTTTTAAGGACGATACATATTAAAAAGTGAAAATTGGAAACTCGAGCGTTAAAATAGCATTTTTGAGAAGGTATATCATTGCGCAAAATGTATTGCATTTTAAGTTATCCGCATCAGGTTATCTGTATTGTCAAGCACGAAAAGAAATTATTAACCATTGCTAATATAACTGATATTATATAAATTATCCTTTTAACAAAGACAAAGTGCTGTAATCATATATATTTGCAGCTTATTGTGTATTTTATGATAATATAATACGCGCACATGCAGTGTAAATATTTATGTGTTCCACATTACGTCACAATAATTAAATTGATGCACATATGTAAGTCTTATCATAATTCAAAAAAATATTCCAGCTTACTAATACCTTAAGACCGACTACCTCTGAAAGATCCGAACATTTAATTTATTTTGCTTCTAATTTTAAAATTATACATATATTATAAGAAGATAAATGATTCCCGTGACAATATTAAATCATTTTTATTAAAAAAAGTATATAAGAAAAATTAAACCTTTTCCTTTATAATTTTTTAGCTCTAGATTAATATTTCAGTGCATTTTAAAGAACAACTAACGTGATTGAATATATATATTCAATTGCGCTTTTCATGTTGACACGAAATTCAATTCATATGATTCGCGGATTTATATGACAATTTTTAGCGTTAAACTAAGTTGATTTAGTTTATTCCAAATTCGTTAATTTTAACTAAAACTTTTACTGAAAATATAATGTCTTTCTCTTCTGTTGTAAATGCACTCATATCTGAAATTAAGGTTAGAAAGATCTAATCTGTGAAAACCTATGATCTGTTTGCTGATTTGCCACAAAATTCGGCACGGAAACATATTACATTAAAAAAAAACCATAATAATACGGAAAATATTTTTATTGTAAATTTAGATACAAGTCGTATAAAAAGTAGGGAATCATGAGTCAAATATCTCCAGAAATGTCTGCGTAATATGAGACGTGAACATAATGTAAACTGCTATACAAGCCTCATAGCGACCTGCTTTACTATTTATGAGGACATCAATAAGTTTGCGGCAACTAAACCCATTTATCCAAAGTGAATGAGTGAGTGAATATTAACGTCCCACTGATCAGAGTCCACGAGGGCTTTTGGGGACGGTTTGCGTAATTTTGAACCATGGTCAAGTGATGCGGACGACACCGAGCTGGTACCCCATCTCCTAACTATCACACCAATGGGAGGACGTTTGAGCTCTCGACAGATTTAAAATGCATCGCTCCCCTACAAAGCGGGTCTTCAGTGGTAGGGGGATCGAACTTATGACACGCTAGCCACGATCCGATGTCTAGACCACTTGGTTACCACGGTCACCCCATTTTTCAAAACCGTGACTTTTAATTCCAAGAGGAGAGATGTCCTGGTGGGAGACTACGCATAGAAATTGTTTTTCCTAGACCATACTGGACCATACATAGAACATTTCATTAGAATTATGATCAGCAGACTTCAATGATCAATCCATACGATGAATAACTGATTCTTCATAAAGTTCATCAACAATGGGAGTTCTGTGTGGCTGCGCATTATCGTCCTAAAAATGTATATCGAGCCCAAAGCACACAGAAAACACCTCACTTATGCTTCCAGGATCTTATCAGTGTAGCACTGTGAGTCGACAGTACCCACATTGAAAACGTACTGTAATATAAGATTGCTGAACATTATGCCACCACACACAAGTATTCCTTGGCCACCAAATGTGACAATTTTTGTAACACATGAGGGATAAAATTGGACTCAATTTTCTCTCTAGGTGAAGACTCGGCGAGAATCTTTTTCTCTCGTATATTTCAACTCATCACTGAAAAAAAACACGCCCCCATTCTTGAAGTGCCCAAAACTAATATTTTCGGCTCTACAATGTCAATTATTTCCTGCTGCATAAAGTCGGGGACGCACCAGACAGACAGCTGTGGAGCGCTCGCCTGTAAATTCTTCTTCCAGGCACAGCAGCAGGATCATAAGCACGCTAAGGAGTCATTCTTCGTCTATGACGATGTGCACTTAGTACCATGTAGCTATCCTGTGCAGATGTTAATGCTTTGTGGCGACATTGACCAGCTCTTTTGGTGACAGTACCACCTATTTGGAATTTATTCCATAACCGGGAGACTACTTTCGGGCTATTTGTAAACATTGTAATAACATTTCCTCCTAATATTGGTCATCTTCAAGCCTAGCGATGGTTCTCCATCTCTAGGAATCAGCTACACGATTAGCTGTCCTTCTCACTGCAAACATACTAACTTGTTTGTTTGAATACAATTTCATAAATTGTAGGAAAAATTCCCATATGCCTGAACGTTCTCAATCGAGTAGATTTACAAAAACTAACACTAAGCAACATTCTATCCTAAACTGAAGGTTTATATTGTGCTACCCGTTTCTCAAAACATATAAAATACAAAATATATGTATCAGTTTCACTCGAAGCATTCTAAAATTATCACAAAGAAAAAGGTTTATGACCTCATTTTCGGACATGAGTATAGTTTGAGTGTCAATTTTCTTCACAGATGTTTAACAGCACGTTAAGGTTTTTTTTATCAGGCTCTTTATTTTATAAAGAACTGTATGAATACTAATATGCTTTGATGAAACAAAATGAAATGCTAAAGCTATAATAAATCAAGTAAAAGAGTGAGATTTTCTAAGACAAATTGCTTATTATAACAAACAATCTTGCTTATTGAAATAGTTTTAGGAAAAAAATTTAATGATAATAATTATTCGGAAACAGAAGATGAGTCACCATTACAAACAATATTATAGGGTTTATTCAAAAACAGAAGAATACTTTCAATTGAATAGTTTCTGTAATTACGACGTTGAATGAACATTAATTTAGTAATGATCTGAAAAATAGAACACATTACTGTGTTCTAATTCCATTTTGAGATAACTAATAAAGTGATAAATTCAAATATGAATTCTAAAGAAATTAGATTCCTGAAAAATAATCTCATATTAATTTAATTTGTCTTCAAATCAAATTCTATTCAAGGAAGTTAATTATTTCCACCGAAAATAATTCGTCCAAAGCGTTAAATGTTTATTTAACGACATACAATACAAACTTTACACACACACATATTTATAAATGTATACAAAATATTCATATTGAACAAAATTTAAATTACAATAGAAACGCTAGAAGTTCAAAATAATGATTCGTCTTTCTTTTAATTTTACAATATTTTATTGCTTATTGAAGAAAAAAATTGGCAATTTTTTTTTCGGAAATGTTGATGCAAGATCTGTAAAAATTGACATTTCAAAACAAAATTTATTTTCAAATATATCTAAATTCATTTAGAGCAATATAAATGAGAAAAAACTAGTGATTTAAATGAAATTTCTCTAAGTATATCTTGTAAAAAATAAAAAATTGCTTTGATGGGGGTTGATGATAATAAAAAAGAAAATAAACGAAAAAAATTATATTTTAACTAAGGATTTCTTTGACAAATCTAACATAATCTGATATCAGTTATCGATATAAGTTATATTTGTAGCTGGGTAGTTTTATTTTGAGTAACAGTATATTATTTTAATTCTAAATGGCTGAATTTCAATTTTATAAATCGTGATTCTGAAAAGAATATTCTAAAATTTGAAAATATATTAGAGTAGAGAACAATAAATATATAGACAAAAATATTCTTAATTTCAGTCTGTTATTTATTTTTCATAACAACTAGGGCATGTCTCAAATATCTGCTTTCTAAAAATAAAAATCAAAAATAAGGAGAAATAAATAGAAGAAAAATATTTTCATCTTTGTGTTCGATAATAAATGTTTGAAGTAAAACAAAGATAAGAAATATGAGCAAAGTGATTTTGAGAATAAGAAAAAAAATTATTAGTATCTTAAATTGTTCTTTCAAAGAGGAATTGATCAGCAGATGTACAGATAAGTCCATAGATTAAAAAGAATTTAGTTTAAACAACTTATATTTCCTTTTATTTGTGTATGATACTTATTTCTCTCGACCAAGAATCATATTAAAAGTTTCTTTTTTCAGAAATTACTCAACCATATAGTATAACTTTATGTTTTGGAACACCAATATATATATATATATATATATATATATATATATATATGTTGAATGAATAACATCGACTAATCTAAAGTGAAAGAAAGGTGTTCTAAATTCTGTAGTTTCACCTTGCCTTGTTTTTTATTTTATTTTAAGCTTTAAATTATCTGAAGGTTATTACTGAATTTTATTACTAGTATTTCCTCACTTTCCTCTTTTAACATACACATATATATAAAGATATATATATATATATATATATATATATATATTGTAAAATCAATTATTAAACAAAAGGACTTATTTGTAAACTCTATTTATTAAACAAAAGGTAAAGAGCAAAAAGGATGCTATATATTTGATATAATTAATAAAAATTGCGATTTTACTCCCTGGAGCAATTTTAAAAAAGAACCTATCTAACAAAAAACAGTATAAAGGTTAGTATGATGGTTAAAACGGAGTATGTCTCTCGGTCGATGCAATACAGGCCTTACAACACCTACGCATGCTAAGTATCAAATTATCAATCTGATCTTGGGGAATACTACACCACTCATCAAGCAATGGCCTCCGATGTTCCGGTAGAAAGGTGGGAGGAGGTTCACGGGCTGCAATTCGTCGACCAAGCATACCCCACACATGCTCTAATGGATTCAAGTCCGGTAAGTATGCTGGCCAATCCATTCGGGTGATATCCTCCGATTGAAGGCATTCGTCTACAATGTTTTCACGGTGAGGACAGGCGTTGTCATCCATAAACAGAAATTCAGCACCACTTGCGCCCCGAAACAAACGTACAAGTTGTTCCAGAATGACATCCCGATAGATGTGGCCTGTCATCGTTACACTCTGAACGTGCGGGTCCGTTCTGGAACCAAGAATAATTCCTCCCCAAACGAGCCATCCTGCACCACCATAACGGTGTCGTTCAATGATGTTCTCTTGGTGGTAACGGGTACCTGGCGCTTTCCATATGAAAGTATGGCGAGCATCAGACTGCAAACTAAACCTGGACTCGTCGGAAAACATTACACATGACCACTGTTGTGGTGTCCACAATGCATGCTCTGTACTCCAGGTTAATCGCAGGCGACAGTGAGTTGTGGTAAGAGTAACACATTTAACAGGCCTACGAGCATACAGACCAATGTGCCCTAAGCGTCTGTACACTGTCTGCCTTAAAAATGTCGTACCGGTAGCTGAAGAGAGCTGACGAGATAGGTGTGATGATGTGCTACGTCTGTTTCTTTTGGCAGTAACTGCCAAATACCGGTCCTCATTCGGCGTTGTAACTCGGGGGCGACCTGTGCTGTAACATCTACTCACATTACCATCATCTTGGAATCGTTGCCAAAGCCTGGAGATGACACTCTGGACGATTCCAAGTTCCTCGGATACTTCCAGCTGGGCACGTCCACATTCCAGTAGTCCAATAATTCTACCACGTAAAAAATCATCCAAATGTTTCCTTTGTGCCATAGCTATGCGGTTATTGCACTAAAATTCTTTTAAAGCGCTTGTGAACAATTTTACTTCTTTGCCACCATTCCTTATATACCCCTCTCTTACACTCTCGTCATTGTGACTTTCTATCCGCGATATCTGGTGGTTTCTGGTAATTTGCATATTCTTCTTCAAGATGTGTGTGATAATTCTACAGTTGAATTTTTTATTTTAGAGTTCAATTTCTGAGTGATTCTGAATTATACTCAATTTATGGACATGAGTGTATATATATATATATAAGCATTCATTTTTAATATTTTCATATTGTATTTTTCACTCCATTCCTCAAATTCAGAAAAAAAAATTTTATGTTCTGGAAAGTTTATGTATAATTAAAAAAAAAAAAACTGTTTTGCTTAATATTACACTGAATATGACAAAAAATGCCTATTTTTTTATGATTTTTAAAACGATTAATTTTAAAGTACAACACAAAACTTTTGTTCATTTCGTTCAGTACTGAAATAGTTTTTTATATACCTATAAGTTTAACTATCGCAAATCAAATATTTCAAAAAAATCTCAGATTTAAAAAAAGTTAAATGTGTTATAGTTTTAGTATTGCTTAATTGAAGCTTTTTGAAAAATGTGCTCTTGTAATCATACTAAAAATAATATTTTAGCGATACTGAAATTTTAATTTTCTCACAGTAATTAACTTTTCTTATATATAATGAAAAGACCTATCTTAATGAAATGAATTTATTGAATGCTTGCACTACCAAAATTTTAAACATTCGAATTATGATATTAACATTTAATTAAGGGTTTAATGAACTGTATAAAATAGTATAATGCAGGCAATTAGAAGAGTTAAAAATAAAAAAATAAATTTTTCTAATGTATTATTCAATAGTTATTCATATATAATAATTTAGAATCTGCTTATTTTTATAAGTCTAAATGTTAAAAATGATAGTACATCGCAAAATTAAATAATTGTATTTATTAATACTTTGTTGCACCTTTCCGTGTGATCGGGTAGAATATAGTTTACTTAAATTATTTGATATCATTTTTGTTGATATTTAACTTGCTAAATATTGGTAAATTAGATTAATAAATTATCATTATTTTTGGAATAAACTTTAGTGCTTTTACCATTGACTGTAGTATAAGATTAATGCATTTTAAAAATGAACTATATTTAAGAAATGATTATTGAAATATTTTTTTATTAAATATGAATTGGATCGTCCAAAATTTTGCTGTAAATAAATCATTTCATTACCTTAAAAAATTCATTTTATAAAAGATGAATAATTTTCCTTCTCTTTCATTTATTGAAACACCCAATCTAAAAATTTTAAAAAGAACCGATTTTTACTAAATAAAGAGACTGTAACTATATGGTATTTTTGAAAATTAGCATTTCCTTTAATTTTTACTCTTAATTAGGAACATCAAAGGTACATTATATACATAGTTGATGTTTTTGCATGTTCCATGTTCTTTATATTACCTTTATTTAAATTGTATCTAATATTAAAGCAGTTAATTAGCATTAAGATAATCTAAAATTAGCTTAAATGTAAAAATTATTTGGAAAACTTGGAATTTAATAATTCCAAACTATTTCTCACAAAAAGAAATAAGCATTACAAAGAAAAGTTATATCTTGTGGTACATAAAGTTAACATCCCCAAATTATCTAAGAAATAAATGAAAGACAATATCCCCCAATCAATTTAATACGTGCATGGATTGAAACAATATTTGTCGTATGTTGGACGAAATTAGGTAGACAAATAAAAATGGATAGGACAATGTTGAAGCGTGAAAATAAAAGTTATTGACTGGAATACATGAAGTGAGGAATTGTTAATGTGGCTATTATAATATTCAAGTTAATATCTAATGAGGTTTCGGTAGGTTAATTTATTTTAGTATGGAGAGAATAACTAGGCGAACAACAACACTCTATCTCGGTGTCTGGAAGTGACAATTTAAATCTAGAGTTTTCATTAGATATAAACTTATAACCATATATGTATAAACTCTCGATCAAACAATTTCCCATGTGCTCAATTTATTAAAATAGCTGATTTATATACTTAAATAATTATTTTAATTTGAAATACTTATTATGCGAAACTCAGTAAACTTTTGCTCTACACATAACAATTTAAATGTTAATTGAAATGTGTGTTCAGACTTTGGTTCAATGTAAATTGTATAAATATTAATTATTGAAATACACTCTACTTGAAATACACTAGTAACATGCAAGCTTTGAAAGCTAAATTGTGTTTGAAAAACAATTTTGAATCTAAAATATATTGGTATTTTATGCTCAATTCTGATCAGAATTTTGTTTCATTAAATGAGTAATGAGTATTTGTACATAACTTCAAAATAATAAAATTATTTGTACAATTCAGTAATGATTAAAATTGATATTTATGTCGATTTAATATATGCAGGAAATACGCTAAATTTTTTAATATTTTTAATCAATGCCTGCTTTTATATGCATCTGCTTCGTTCAGGCGTTTCTGCAAAAATCTGTCGATTTCTATATTATGCATAGTTGTTTACATAAACATATTAATAGGATTATGCATAAATATACTTTTAAATACTTTCTCTCCAGAAGAAAAATTAATGCCCTTTTTCTCATTTTAAACATGACAGACGTTACAGTGTAAAAACTATTTATAAGACCCAAATTTACAGAGTTTATACATTTCAGTGGTAAAAACTTCATTATATTCCCTGAAAACGCGCAAAATAAATCTTCAAAATACAAAGTACAAAATGAAAGCCAAAATTTAAAATATCTTACAGTTATAATCAATCACAGACGTTAGAATTATTCAGAAAAGATGGCAATATTATGCTTATATCTAAATAGGATGAATATTTATTATCATGAACTTCAGATATATAATATTAACTTGTCTGCCAACTAACTCGATCAAAGATAAATTGAATATGTTAACTTTTGATGAACTTTAAATGTTAATGTTAATTTTTTCTGTAGTTTTAACATCAGATAAATATATATTATTGGTAGCTGATAGAGAATAACACATGTATTCCAATTATAATATTTTCCAAAAATTTCATACTACTTTCAAATAAACATTTTTAGAAAGATCAATTGCGTGCTTGAAATATAAATATTAGTTGCCTATTTAAAAATAACTAAATAAAGTATAGTACACAGCTCTTTAATGCATGATCCTTTTTTCCCCTCAGTTCAAAATAGAGCATCCTCATTTCAAAGATTATAAATATTTAAGGAAATCATTTTTTTTTTAAATTTAAGCGTACATTTATGTGTTTGTGTGTATAGTAATAAACAAATCGTAAATGCTATATATATTTGTGAGCTCAGTAAATAATTAATTATAAATATTTCATTTCTTTTTTACTACTAATACATTTTAAATCAAAATATGCATTTCAACTTATGGCGAATAACTTAAATTTTCGAAGGGGGAAGAACACTCTTTTTAGCTAAGTCTTATGCACATTAAATATCCGAACTATAAATTTTAATACTCCCTAAAATGTTCTATGAACACATTTTTGCTTCAAAACTGTATTGAAAACGTTGCATTCTTCCCTCAAATATTCAAAGTAAGGAAAGTATTATAAGAATAAATTAAATAATATTTTTAGGAACTTTTTGTTCTATTTGAGAGTTAAAGAATGTTACACATATAGATTACAAACATATGTAACATTGTACTATATTGATGAAGATAATATAAAAATATTGTACAATTAAAATATTTCATTTTTTGTGCTTGTAAGTGTATTCATAAATGTAAAGTATGATTTTAAATATATAATATTAATTTGGAAAATTGGTTTCTGTTTGAGATTTACAAATATATTCCCACACTATCCAGTCTATAAATTTTATTTCTTTCTCTATACTGTTGTGAATTACTTATTTAAAAATTAAAAAATTTTAACAAATTAAAAAAAAATATTTTTAATGAAAATATAATACTGTTTATAAGAGCGGCAAATACTTTTAAATTGTTTTTTATAATTTATTAATTTTTGAATGAAATCTTTGCAACACACACACACTCTTCACACACTTTACTAAGTTTGGTAAAGAGATAAAAAATAATATAATATTATTTTTTTAAAAAACCTGCTAAAAAGACGACAGAATTTGCATTTTATGCATTCCATTACCATATATTTCTCCAACCATAAAATGGGAAAAGAAAAAAAAAACTCACTTTATGGAAATGTATCCCCTTTGTGAGCGCACAACGGACGGAAAAGGACGTCTAAAAACTCGTTTTTCTTTGCTTTCTGTTTGGGATTTAGCAATTATCTGAACGCTTTGTAGAATTTAATTAATCACATGATGCATTTGTTCGCTCCCACCACCCTCTGCTTTTTACTCCAAACTCTGACCACGCGGGATTAAATTCCTTTCCATTCTTTAATTTGAATATTCCCGTGTTCATGGCGGAACTGGATTTCTCTTTAGTGCGATTTAATGCATTTTTCATTACGGGGAGCACAATGGCGGAAGTCAACATTTTTCCTTCATGAATCTATTTTTACTCTGAGACGGAGAAATGAGATATTCCTTTTGCTTCTGGCTAAAATAATGTTGAAATGAACATTGTGGTCTCGACAAAAATCATAATTTAACATTAGAGTAATGGTGTTACTAAGGTTAAAGTATAATTCCTTTTTCCCCAGAGATGCAATATTTATATCAAATGCCTCAAATTAAACTCCTTAAGAATTTGATAACGTATACTAGCTCCATGTTTTTGAGAAAAAGTACCGTTCTTACGAATAAGAACTAAAATATTTCGCACTAATGTTGATTTGCAAAGAGGGTGCGAGCCCAAATGTTGTCCGCGATCTTAATCGTGACTTAAAATTATAAGGACTTAGTCAATAGTTTTCGTGTTCCAGCAAAGTGGACGTACATAAAGAAATCAAAATTAAATAAAATCAGGACAAAATATTGAATGTGATTTAATTTAGATATCGATAATACAACACCGATAATACAACACCCGATAATACCGATAATACAACACCCGCCAAACGGAATATTCCAAGTAAATTTTCAACACCCCATTTAAAAAAAAGAAGTGGTCTTTTCTTATCAGTAAAGTCTTTTTTCAAAATACATTCAAAAATGGAAGAAAAACAAGTGAAAACTATACTATTTTTTTGCGTTTTTATGTATGTATTGTGTGTTGTCGCCAATAAGGTCAACTTGGTGAGATTTGCGCCGGCGAAACGGAAATGTAAAAAAATATTTATGGAAAAATTGCCAATAAATAATTTATTTACCATACAGTCCAAGTATGCAGAAATATTCTAAATTACATGAGGTATATTTAGATATTAGAAAAAATGGGAAATACTATACTTTCAGAACAGAATGGTGCAGATGATTTTGATTGAGAATATTAAACAACCATGTATATAAATAAATCTTTTATTCAAAATATATTATATTAAAATGGCTATTTGTAAGACAGGAAAAGTAAATAAAAATAAAATGCAAGGCAGAGTTATATTTACTTAATCAGGTTAATCTAGATTTTTATTGCGAATTTTAAGGCCAACACCAATATGAAGAAACACATTGAATGAGTGAGTGGGAGTTGCATTAACGTTACACTTAAAAGTAATACGATGGCTATTGATATCGGACTTCATAATTTTGAACTTCGGTCAAATGACAAGGATGACACTTGTGATGGAACTATCTACCAAACCACACCAACAGGATGACTCAGAGCAGCGACATACTTAAAGTGCACCGGCCGCCTCTACACTGCGGGTATTCAATGGCACCAGTACTTGACCATCAAGAAACACACTGAATGAATACCCATTGAACCTGCGAAAGGCTGGTTATCATTATTGTACACTTTAATTCACGCTCCTTTGATAAAAAAAGAGAAGTAAAACACTATTTCGTCAAATACTATAAAATTAATATATGACATAAAAGGGTTGCCCATACGGAAAAACGGGCAAGTTGAATAAAAATAATGTATTTGTTAGAATTTATAGTAAATCGCCGTGAACGTTGTAAAACAGGTCTCATAGTTACAACAGTAGGTATAGCCTTTGCTGTAGAAATATTGTGGTTGACTCTAGAACAGAGGTTCCCAAACTTTTTTGTCTCATATACCCTTTGCCATGTTTTTCGGTTTGGGGTAGACTCCTGTTTACATAATATTGTATGTGAATTTGTTAATTAATTAATTATTAACTTAAATTTTAAATTAACTAACAAGTGTTAATTAATTTAAAATTGAAGTGATGCATAAAATAACTGATTAAAAAACAAATTTTTATAATGATAGGGATAAATCTGGTGCTTCAATAACTAATTTTCAACATTTGTCATCAATCTTTAACCCTAAATCTCCTCGGTTAGTAGTGTCCAGCCAATAGCTGTGTTGAAACTCCTCATTAGGAAAAGCAATTAAAAACTTTCTCCAATACTCCATATGCCGAAATAAATAACAGGTCAAAATATCTCTTTAAAGACAAAATTGTTGACATCCGTTTCTAAACTTTACTTTAAGATATCCGTTACTTCCAATTCCAATCAGTTCCTCTTGTAATATGACATTTTTTTAATGTGACCATAGGAATTTATTGACTTCTGTAGTAATAACCAAGTAAAGGCATTCTAAAACCTAGTTTAAAAATCTGAGAATAAAGGGAATTTAAATGTTGAAAGTAGGCTAAATTTCATTTTCCTGCCAGATTGTCTGTGACCAATCGAGAAACTAAGAAAATTCGCTGTGTCCTATATCATACTCCTTTAATTTAATTCTGGCATGAAATGATGGCCGTTGTTTTGCTAAAATGTTTGCTGTCACATAACTGTAAATTAGCATCATTGAATTAAATAAATGTGTTAAATAGATAAAATCTGATTTCCATTTGATTAAGTTTTCTTTTAAAATTAAAATCACGATCTGGTTTAATAAGAACATATACCGTAGACCCCCAAATTACTTTTTTGCTGTCATGGACCCTTTGCAGGTCGTCATAGACAACTTTGGGAATCACTGCTCTGGAGGAAGTCCAGAATAGCTTCCTTCACCTCATCCATCCGAATGAAAACGCAATGCCCTCTAAAGTAGAAACAGGTATGGAAATTTTCAGGGAGACGAATCTAGACTGTACGGTGGGTGTTCTAACACTTTTGAAAGGACATTTTTTAAAGCTGTCTGGGTCGCACGAGAGATATTTGGGTCGGCATTGCATGGAGATCTGATATATTTTGCCCCCCTCCCCCTCTTCAAGAAAACTTTTCTCCAATTGTTCGAACTAAGCAGTGATAGCCATAGACCGACCCAATTGGCTGATAGATGCCCACATCCAACTCACCTTCCGCAAGCAGAAATCATACTACTAAGCATTGTTCTGATGTAGACGCATCAATGAATATAGTACGGCTTTATTTTTGTTCTATTTTCTCTACCACGAACAGGTTTTATTATTGAACGTTTTATACAACCTTCTACCTCCCTTTATATCTATATACGGTGACATTTCTAAAACTGCAATATTTCTGACTCAAATGCACGTCCCCTCTTTACATTTGGGCAACCCTTATACATCGACACCATAATCTAATAAATTTAATTTCAAGAATCTCTTTTGTCGGAAGTAATATAAATATTTTAGTGCCTTTTCCGAAATTGATCGAAAACTGGATATTTTTTCATCATCGCTGTTTTATATCCAAGGTTTATTTTCACACCACAAATCACCTTGAAAGTCGTAAAATATCCCAATATAAATTTCAGTTTTAGTTTTAAAATATAAAATTATAATTCTTATAAATAAGAGAAAAGATGAAAAACAAATTATGAAAACTCTCAATTTATTCGTGTTTTATGACCACAAACATATTTAAATTAATAAACTATACGTCAGAATGAAACGACAATTTTTTTATTCACAAGTACAAGGTTAACTAAGAGAAACTAAATGAAAATCAAAATTATTTTCCAACTCCCGAATGATTACAAAATACTTTTTTTGATTTGTAATATGTTTATATGTCTTGTACTTATTTATTGACTCAATCATTGAGTATGTGAGAGGTATGAAAGTATTATGCATCAAAAAATAGTTATTAATAAAAATGTGAAGAAACGAACTAGTAAAACACAATTTTACTTCATAAAGAATTACTTAACATTGTTATTATTTTAGTTGGAAAAGACACTGTTTTAAAAAAAAAAGGAATTCGATTCGGTCAGTAATAAAAGTTGTATGTACTGGTGCTCAAAGTTAAGAGAAATTTTAGATTTTTTCGATTATCTCAAGAACTTCTGAAAAGATTTTAATGAAATTTGGTATGAACATAGGGCTGATACAAAGCAAAAATAACCATGCAATAATTAGAATGCCCACGAAGGATTGTACATAACTTTCATCGAAGCCGGAATTTATGAAACAGCAGTTGCAGAATATAACAATTTTTTTTTATATATATGCATCTGGAACACCGGCGAGAATATATTGTGGAGAACCAGGAACTCACTACCTACCCTCCAATGTCCAAGAAATCGACCATTACATTAGCGGAAGCTTGATCGTATGAGTAGGCATCTCTTTGGTTCCCCACACATACCTATTGTAAGGTATAGGGATGAGGTCTTGGAGTTATATGTTCGCCTTTAATGAGTGCAGCTAACCATGATTTTATTTTAATGGAGGACAATAAAAGACACACAGAGCTTATCTGGCCAACGGATTTCTGGAAAGTGAGGATATTCCCTGAATGGATTGGCCTTCTAGATCTCCAGACCTCATCCGTATAGAGCATGCCTGGGACGTTCTGGGAACGGCAATGGTCACTCGTGATCCCCTATGAGAGCCATTCAAGGACTGAAAACGTAGTTGCTGAAGTAGTGGAGTTTATTGCTGCAGGAACTCACAGATTCCCTTATTTACAATATAAAATCATGGTGTAATGCCTGTTTATCTGAAAGAGAGAACTATAATATCTTAAATAATTTTTTTGTTATATTCTGCACCTGCTGTTTTATATCTTTCGACTTCTATGAGTGTTACACTCGTTATGCGTGTATATTTTAAAAATTGAATGCATACTTTTTTGTATAATTTCAGCTCTATATCCATACCAAATTTGATCAAAATCTGTCCGGTAGCACTAGAGATAATAGACATAATGTAAAAATTCTCTTAATTTTTAACATCAGTGCATAGTATCATAGATGTAATAATTATATAGCTTTAATTTCATCATTCAAGTTTTTTTTAAATTTATAATGACTCGGAACCTGCAGATTTTTGAGTAAATACGTAATTGTTAACTACCCACATAATGGGGTATAATCGTATCTTTATCTCTTTGAAATTAAAAGTTTGGGGCATTTAATTTAAAAATTACATGATGAATGTCATCTAATTACCTGTACAAATCAAGAGAGACTTCCTCGAAAGTCATGTGAGTTTTTGAAATTCCGGTCCGCGTTTTGTATAAAATCCGAATTCATCCCACTACTTGTACTTGTCATGTAAAATGCGAGTGTATCGTATTTGTATTATGTGTTCTATGTGTGAGTCATTTAAGTGTCTAAACATAAAATAAATTAGATTACCATCAACAAAAAACGTGCCTCATCAATATAACCATATTTACCTACCTCAGCAAAATCCATGTTCTATAACTAATATAAATGAAGCCTTACATTCCGACAACTACTATATATATATATATATATACAAATATATATATATATATCACAGGTTTGAAAAGATTAGCTTCAAAATTAAGTGAGTAATAAATAAAAATAGAGCGAACTCATTACCATCGCGTAAGGATTTGTGGGTAAATAAGCCTATTTAAAGGTAGAGCGAGCGCTGACGAAGGAGAACGCATACTCGAAAAGGCTTAGCTGGTGACTCCTCGTCGAATTACTGTCTATTGTTCTAATCGGTTGTGTGCCAATGGGCCACCATGTTGGATTTTATATGATTGAAGCGAAATAAAGACGCTCATTTAATCAGCAGGCCTGGCGCCTGTCATATATATATATATATATATATATATATATATTTATATATATATATACTCACTTCCAAAAGTTAAGCACAAAATGTAAAAGGCAAAAAAATCAACAAATACTGCTTTGATTGACACAAATTTGGCTGTAAAGTAGCATATATATATTTATACATAAAACAAAATAAATAATTATATACAGAATAGAAAACAATATTAAATTTTTGTAAGTTATCAGATAATGTCATACTGGAGACTTAACAGAATTATGTATAAAGTGAAAATAAACAGCATAAAATGAAAAAAGGACATTTATAGTGTATGTGATCTCCCCTCATCTGTATGCCAAGTTTACACCTTCTGACTGTGCTTTCAATTAGTTGGTCAAACACTGCAGAATTAAACAATCACCATTCTTCTTGTAGAGCAGTTTCCAGCTCAATAAGAGTGGCTGGAGCTGGGAAACGTGAAGATACAGCACGGCCGAGAGCATCCCAAAGATTTTCAATGGGAACATGCTGGCCACGCCATACGCGCAATCCCTCCACTGTCCAGGCAGTCATCGACGATGCCAGCTTTATGGGGACGTGCGCTATTGCCCATTAAAATAAAAGTAAGGCCAACTGCTGCAGCGTACAATCTCACAATGGGTTCTAGGACTTCATCTCGATACCGGACCGCCGTCATAGAACCCCGTTTAAAGATGTTCAGATCGGTGCGGTATCCTAATGAAATCCCTGCCCACACCATAATGCTTCCACCTCGGAATGTGTGATGTTTGGGGATGTTTTGGGGCTGATTGCGTGTTCCTTGTTTACGCCCTATCCTTATACGCTTCTCATCTCGCTCCAGAGAAAATCTTGACTCATCAGTAAAAATGACATTTCCCCAATCAGACACAGTCCAATTGCCATGTTCAAGGCACCAATTTAATCGTGCCCCTCTTGATTGGATGGATAGAGGAACACAAACTCGAGGTACCCGGGCATACAGTCCATTCATATGTAATCTTCGGGGTACAGTAGCTGAAGATATAGTCTTACCAATGGACTGTAACTATAGATGTCACACGTGTGAAGGTCGCTCTGCGATTCCGCTTGGCTACAATAGCAATATATCGATCTTACGCGGGTGTTGCAACCCTTGGGCGACCGCCTACGGGCCTTTGGACATCTGTATGTGTGGTTTCGAATTTTTTCCATAAACGTGAAATTACAGAATGATGAACGCCGAAGAAAAGAGTAACATCTGGAATCGACTACCCTGCTTCAATGCACCCCGCAGCACGCCAGCGCTTAGAATCTTCCATTCGTTTTCTGGAAATCATAGAAACACGTATGTCTTGAAAACAAATTGTACGGAAGTTTTAAACACCTTCTATCAGCCCTTACAATCCACTTATGTAACCCTTCATAAAGCTTTCTTCTTATAAGACTGCACTTTTTGAATATTTCTTGACATGAAAGCGCGATTGGCTGTTACCTAACGTATTTGCATACTTCCATCTACCTCTGCAGCGAATTGCATCCACTTCAATTCTGATTGGCTTCCATAAATTAGCATTTTCCTCTCCGTGCTTAA
>BMAO01023186.1:0-10000 GCA_019973975.1 Trichonephila clavata | reverse complement strand
ATTAATTTCACGATACAACGTTCATTAGGAAAATAAGCAGACTGAAATAATAACCAAGGAAACGAAACTTTAAGAAATATTTTTGTTAATTTAAGAAATTGAGGGAAAAAGCGATACTTCCACTTTAGAATAATGAATCAAAAAATAAATGTTTCTTTTAATTTTCTTTTTGAGTCTTCTGGTTTTTCATCATTTGTATAATTAGTCATTTTTTAATTTTTTTCTTTTTCTTTTTAGAAAAATATAATTACCTTTAGGTTAAATTTACCATTCGTTTAAAATTGAATAAGTGTATCGAAAAATGTAATAAACTCAAAAATTAAAAAAAAATTAAACTTTTAGATTTGATCCAAACAAATATATTGCAAAAGCGGTAGATTTTCACGATATATAATTTAGTTTTTTATGTTTTATTTATTATTTTGTGTTTTAATACTTATCACATGCATTATGTCTTTTAAAGATGTAATTTTTTTCACAGAAAAATTAAGATATTAGTAGAAATATGTTTTAAGAAGGTTCATCTTATTAATAAAACATTTCAGAATTTATAGATATTTTTATGTATAGAATTTTGAGTGATGTGTATATATATATTTAGATTTATAGTCATTATTCAATTACTATCCCGAAGTCCATAATTTATTCTTCATTTTATTAGAAGGCTTTAACACAAATGTGCTGTATTTAAAACTCTTTTTAAAGTAATCTAAAATTTTCTCTAATCCATTCTTTGTTTTTCTTTCAGAAAACACTGGACTTGGAAGAAGAGGTCACAGGATCAATTTAGCGGATGTTTTGAGCAAAGATTTTGAACCAAGATTATTCAATGGGACATGGGTATCGGGTAAGCTTAATATATATACTTACCTCTTGAAGTATTATAATTTTAGGTCTGATGATTCGCTTTTGTTCTATCTTTTTGAATTTTTGTTACAGCCTTAACTTTCAACAGGGGAAAAAAATGAAAAAATGGAATACATTCATCCCAGTCACATGATAAATTAAGTCGCGTGTTCACCATTGATTTTAAAACAGAAATTAGGCTTGTATTTGTTCTTCAACTAGCATGAGATAGGAACAATTTCAATTTAGTTTATTTGGTATATATGTTCAAACATTAAGATTCTTTAAAGAGCTTTTTTTTTAATTGAAGGTAAATGCTTTTGTTATATGTGTACTTTTAAGTCAATTGCATTATATTTACCTATGTGTCTTCTTATTGTTTATAAATACTTGTATATACCTTTTAAAAGAAACTGCAACAAGCAAAAGTTGGCCATAGCAAATTGCATGCACTAATTGGCTGCAAACACTTACTTCATTGAAAATGTGCCTATGACGTCACATAAATTTACGAACTGATTGGTTGGAAATAGGTCTTTGTGTAGTCATCACGTGACCTTTGCGCCACACGAATTGAGCCCATTAAGTAATTTTCATTTAACACTCTACATTTTTATGGTTGTGTGTATTATCAATACTGTAATTTATTCCAAAAATACATAGAACCGAATATTCTTGTAGCAAACAACATTTATTTCTAAAACATATATTGTTCTCGTATATTTTATAAATAATATCAAAAATAAATTATCTTGCCCAAATGGCAAAAAATTTGTATCTTTTTTCTATTGTAATGTTCAGCAGGATAATAGTAATCTTAAAGTACTTTTTTTAATTTTATTTATAGAACCTTTTTTTCCATAATAACTGCTGTAAAGTGAAAATTAAAATTCCTACAATTCTTCATTCTTTTTTTAATTTTAGAGTCTTCTGTTTGTCTTCAAATGAAGCATAAATATAAAATTGCATGTATTAAAAAGCTAAATTAAAGAAAAAAGGACAAATGTAAATTTTATTTAAAAAATTACTGAAAAATTTATTAACAGGATTTTTTTTTATAAAAAGTCTTCAGAAAATATTTTAAGTCTACACCAAAATGAGTCTATGGTTAATTTTATTAAGGACTAGATCCCTTTCTCACACACACGTTATCATAGAAGAGTGAAACGACTACCTATAGTATTAAATATTTTGAAAAGATTTTTCTCTTTAGCATCCAATTCCAAACACTCAAATGAGTTTCTATTTATATCGTCTAATTATCTGAACTAAGCAAAGTTGAGCTATACCATGGTATATATCAGGATGAAATGGAAACTTTATATTATTAATGAACAACTCTCAATATCAAATCGATGGGGCATATACGTAACTGATGTTTAACCAGATTATTATAAATAACCTAACATTTGTATCAGCACAATAACTAATTGTTAAACTGGAAGACACTCTAATCTCATGTGAGATAAGATGATTGATTTATTGGTTGAACATTTTTAATTAAGTTGAGTAGGAGATTTTGGATGTATTCTATACATTTATTGTCTAAGTAGAAATCAGAAAACATATTACAACAATTGATTAAAATAACTGGAAGAATTATACATTTATGCTTACAATTATTGCATACAAATATGTTATTAATATCTGATATCCAAGTTTTGTTATTTATCTTTTAAAGTAGTCCCGCTGAGAAAAAAATACAGTTATATATTAAATCAAGCCTATATCCAGTTAATCATTCAAAATATATTGCATGAAAGTCATTATGACTTTAAATATGATGAATTTAGGAATTCCGTTTTTTCAATTTAGCTTTTTACAGTCTAAATATATTATTCGCAATTTTAAATAGCCAACTACAAAATTAAAAATTACTTCCCTCTTTTTTTTTTAAATCTTAACATCTTATTCCAAACAAAGTCCATAGCGTGTGATGTATTTTTAAACTAGAAGCAATTGGGATAAGAGTATATTTGATATCTTAATAATTGTATGGTTTAAAATAATTTGATTGATTGTATTGTATAGTCTTCTTTTGCGGGGTCATTTTCATGTTTTATCAATAAGGTAAAATTGTGCTTCTCCAAAAAATATCTGAGTTTGTGTGCCTAAAAACCATGGTTTATTTTTCATGTTTCATGTTTTCTCTGCAAAAAGAAGAAAAAAATGTTTTCGAAGTTTCAGAATACATTTGTGTTAGCTTGAAATACAACACGTTTCCTACTTAATCGACAAATGTGTGTAAGTTTTTTTTTTTATGTTAAGGCTTTAAGGATAATTTAAGGAGCAGTTGATTTATTTAATTTTAGCCTACTTTTGATTTTTAAGCCTTTTTTTTCTAAAAAATTATAATAAAAAATTATTACTTAATTAATATATAAATATAAATAATATTACATTATTAATAAATAAATGCATCACAACTATAGTCAAAATACAGAATGGTTTTAAAATAATTCATTATAAACAACTTATAAGAATAAAATTTAGGACAATACACATGTTGCACAGTAAATCTTATTTATATAGAAAAGTCTGATTTATTTTACATAAATGAAAAATATGTGTTTTTCAAAAATACAAAAACACTTTGAAGATAATATAATCGTACTGAAAAATTTAACATAAGCAGGGTGTCTTTTTTACATAATTAGTACTACTAATCCATTAAAAAAATTTGCTGAATAATTTCGAAAAATAATATAAAAAATAAGTATTAAGAAAATACCCAGAATAACTAAATCTACAAAGTGGTAATATAGATAAAATTATTATATATATATATTCACACTCTTAACTAAAATACAAACTTACATAGTTTATCACTAAATAAAATAGTTTGTTTTTAAAACGTCTGGATAAGAAAAAAATAGGGGGAGGACTCCTAGAAACGTGTATTACTATAGCATATCATTAATTATTTCTGTACGGGTTCTTCACAATTATTAAACCACATATTAGAGATGCTACCATAATTAGAAGAAATTAGTGGAATAGGAAGTAAAAATTAATTTTTCGAGATTATACCTATTCTTACAATTAAAAAATAATTAAATATAACATTTTTTAAGATATTCCAATAAAAATACAATTTTGCAACATTATACAAGCTATGCGAACAAAGTACTTTATTCTTTTAAAACTAAGCAAGATTCTGTATTTAGCGGTATAAATAATTTAAAACAATTAATTTATACTTGAATGCTTTAAAAACCTCTTTGTGTTTACTGCTTTTACTCCCGGATATGAAAACAATTGGTGAGACTTATATCTTTTAGATTTTGGTAAACAAAGTTTAAAAAAAACAATAAAAGCATTCAAAAATGGAGATTCACTGTCTATTCTAGAACTATAAATATAATGTAAAAATGTAACATTTTTCATTTACGAGTTTTTAAAAAGACAAGGAATGACCTTTAGAAATAAAAGAAAATCTTCTAACACTAATACATAACAAGTAGGTAATTAAAACAATTTGTGATTGATTACTGATATAAAATAAAAAAAAGCTAAGATCCAATTTTTTTTTTTTTAAATTCAAATGGAAAAAAAAATCATGCTAAATAAAAAGTTCACACTCTCCTGTTGTTTAGAGAATGATGTTATTTTAAGGTCCGCAATTATGAACCTCCCATGTCTTCCATGGCAATTTATTTCCTAATAATAAAGTTACATAAAAATGAATTAAATTTAAGAAAATAATTGCTCAGAAATCAAGGATTAAATCTTGACGGCTTGAGTTGAAAAACTTAGCCAATGAATTGAATAACTGCGAGTCAGCGTTCTGATTATAGACAGATTCTATTAAAAGTAGATCCCGAGAGAATGCTCTAAAGTTTTTTAGCATTATATTGTTCTGAAATTCCTTTCCCTTGAATGGAGTTGATTGTTCTTTGGTGCCTGTCTATACATGTTTTCAAATTCAACGAGATAGTTTGAAACTGGCATTCATAATTATAGACGTTATCTTGGAAATTCTATTTTCCATTTATTCTGCGAATCAAAGACATTCTTTAAGCGCAGCTTGAATGTGAATAGTGTGATGCAATCTCCCCAAACCCCTTTTGCCAATAAATGGTACCTATCACGTCGTCTAACTATAGTTTAGTATTATAGGACCGATTGCTATGGATAAATGGACCTTTCATTTGATCAGATTAAAAAAAATTAAGCTTCTGATTTACAATAACAGCTAATTTTTATTCTTCTGTAGTTTCTGTACTTAGACTACACTTGTTGATAATCAAAATCATATTCGTAAAAATGGGATAATAGTTTCTGTAGGGCTTTAAAATCAAAATCGAATTCGTAATTAAATTGTAGTTAAACTTTGCTTGCGAGAAGAATTTAGGCTTTGTTAAGAGCAATTTAAATTAAAATTGAGAACAAAGATATTTTAAACACTTGCATACAAATGCAATGAATCTGACTTATTGATATTTTATCTCATTCTGATTGCTCTAGTTATCTTTTTTAAAATTGTCATTTCATTTTGTTTCAAATCATTTATTAAAAATTGTGCTTTGTATATTTATTATTTGAAGGTTGAATGAGTTATTCTTTTGCAGTTTTACTCTTAAAATTGAAACATAACATTCTTTAGGACATAAAACTAACATTGGGATTTTGAAATTATAAAAATAGAAAATGTATTATGTCCATCTTGAGAGATACTTTTTACCAAACATTTTATACCCGATTGTCCATAAAATGTTGCTATACTTCTAAATATTATTTACAAATAATCAAGCAAATATATTCAGTTAGTAATTTTTATGTTTACTAAAGAGAAAATACCAAACTTTTTTTTCAATAGTTTATTTCTCGATTTCATTGTGCGCAATAATAGTTGCGCGCTACATTTGGAGTTCGTGTGAGATTTATAGCAACGATCTATGAAACTTTTTTTAAGATTACCACTCTAAACAGTCGCGTTATAATTAGACTTTTCAATTCATCAAAGTAACGAGTTGAAGAAATACAATAATGATAAGCAATGTTTTACAAGTACCCCCCCCCCCAAGAAGTCCAAATATGTTATGCGCACATTGTACTGGACCTCCTCGTCCCAACCGTAGACCAAGGCATTTATCATATAAAACGTTTCTCAGTTCCAAATTTATCTGTAGTGTCCCCTCTATGCTGTACATGTGTTTTATATTTAAATTGAATAAACCATTCTACAATTTGCACTTGTTCTTGTGGAGAAGCCATTTTTAAACGAGAACTTCGCAAAATGTAGACGTTGCACCTCCTAGTTAGCATTTCATTATACAGAAATTTTTTCTGTATAGAATATAAAAAAAACCGTAAGTGATTTTTTTTTATTTTTAATTTATTTTTGAAAGTGTAGCCATAGTTATCGGACATCCTACACTTTGACGATACAGTTTCATATGAATCATTTTCGATTATAAAAAGAAAATTCCGTATCCGAAAATACTTAGCTTAGTTTACTTTTTTCAAACAAATAAAACATTTATCTAAAAAATGGCGGAAATCAAAGAAAAATAAAGCTATCTCGTAATAACATCTTAGCGTCGATATACACACATAAAAATAAATTCTCCAAAAACTAAAAATTCTTTTAACATCCAAGATATAAAGAAGAAAAGTTTAAAACCCATTGATACTGATCATAGAACATCATTTTTTTAAAGAATCCAATAACCGCAAACTTTATCTGACCACTGTTCACAAGACTAGGCCTCTCCCCACCGTTCACATTTCTCACTTTTATTGCTTTTAATACAACATTCCTGGAAGATTGATAAACGCAGAATGGACAAAAGCTATCGTTTCGAACTTACGCTCGCTGACTTTCTCAATTCTGCGAAAGGGGCAAAAACACATGCATCACAAAGACAGAGATTTTGCGAATTTCCGAGTTCCCTTTTTTTTGCCATAAAGTGTTCCTCCTCTCTTATAAATTGTCGAACTCTGTGTGGAATTTCTTTTCTGCAGCATTTCTCTTTCATGTGAAATAACTCATGATCTCTTTCTTCCATAACTAAATTATGCGTTTATATATTAAGTTTTGTCCTTATTTGTACAACTTGAGCACTGTTTAAAGGAGAGGTTTCCAAACTTTTTGCCTTACGTTATAAACCTTGTCATGTTTTTCGGGGTTTCGGGTAGACCCCTTCCTGCCTAATATCGATTTCTTGCAAATTTATAAAATTAAAATTTCCTTTTAATAACTGGTATAAAGGGATTTACTTTAAAATTTTCAAATTTCTAACTGTAGCGATGTGTAATGTTTGAAAATTAAGAATCTCATGTCAATTAAGTTAAAATTTAATTAATACATAAAATAACTGATTTACAAACAATTGTTTATAATGGGAGGGATGAATCTGATGCTTCAATAGCAAATTTTCCACACGTAGTATCAACCTTGCAGGTGTAACTCTAAATCGCTTCGGTTAATAGTGTCCAGTTTTTTTCTTTTTGAAATTTTTTTTTTTATTCTAAGATTGAACACCGAGCTGAAACTCCTCACAAAGAAAAGCAATTAAAAACTTTTTTACAATTCTGTTTAACTCGGGATAAATAAGGAGAATTTTTTAAAGCCATAATTGCCGACATCCGTTTCTAAATTTTGCTTTAAGATCTCTGTTACTGCTTATTCTACCCTAGTAATATTACTTTTTTCTTCAATGTGACCATATGAATTTATTGCGTACTGTCGCAATTACCACAGCCAAAACATTCTCAAAACTATTTTCAAAATCTGAATATATGGCATTTAAAGGTTGAACATAAGTTAAAGTGTCTTTTTTCTGATAGATTGATAGGGGGAAATCTTAGAAACTGTGAACATTCACGACCTCCAACATTATACTCCTTTAGCTTTATTCTAGCAATTAATGCCGAAATGATGGTTCTTGCTTTAATAAAATTTTTGCTATCACCTTGTAACTGAAAAGTAAGGTACTTGCAGTTGTAACCTTGTAACTAACTCATTGAATTTATCAAATAAATTTATTAAATTGGTAAAATCTGGTTTCGATTTGATTAATTTTTCTTTTAAAATTAGAATCACGATATGTGTGATTTAATGACAGCCATTTTCGCCGGCCCCTAAAATTAGTTTTTTTATCAACATGGACCCTTTGCAGGTCGTCATAGACCCTCTGAGTTGATATAGACCACATTGGGAATTAGTGATTTAAAGCAGTGATTCTCAAACTTTCTGTACTTCCTGTCAAGTTTCAATTGCAATTTTCATCAAGCCCTTCATCCAAACAATAACAATGCACTGAATTCAATAATAATATACTATAACCTCCTCGGTTCCCTTGTATCACATGTGATAGAAAAGTTTCAAATTTTTTTGTAAAAGCTGAACAGCAAAAAAAAAAAAGGGGGGGGAGATGTTGTATCACATGAGATACAAAGTCAAATACTTCATATAAGTTCCTCCTTTACTCAACACATGTCAGTATCTGTCCATGATAGCGATTTCCAATACCCTCTCTGAGTCAAAACAAGATGTGTGCACGTCGTCCAAGTAAATATTTTTTCTTAGTTATATACAAATATTAAACTTTTTATAGAAAATGCTTTTTCTTTGTATATGTAGTTTTTAACTAACAGCAAAAAAAAAAAAAAAAAAAACATTGGTAGTTATAGAGATTGCCGATAGAAGTGAAAACTTATTACTTTTAGTATTAAAATTTGAAATTTCCTAATGTTTGAATTAAAGTTATCAACATCAATCTGGTTTTCCCATCTATTGACACTCCTAATAACAACTAAATGCATGTTTATATGGTTTTTTATTATTCAAATATATTATGGACTGTACAAGATCATGACAAAATATAAATACAATTCAATTGAAATAACAATTAATTTTAAATCATATTATTAATGGATCGTATATGTATTTACTTGAATTTCAATGTACTTGATTTTTAACATTATTTTAATTGTTTGCATCATTGTCATCATTAATTTCAACAATACTTAGACTTTTGTACTATCAATCATTTCATTTTGTTCTAAAAAAGATACAATAGGTGTATGGCAACTAAAGTAAGAAAGGAAAATGTTTGATTCAAATTTATCTAAGTATCGCGTAAAAACTGCATCGATCTTCGTTTTATATTTTGTAATACTGAGGTTTTCGATCATTGGACATATTTAAATTAAGTGTTTCATTTAGAAATTCAATTAATGGCAGATTTTTATCATCTGCAAAGTTAATATTGAAGTCTCCTTTTAAAATCATCGGTACGTTATCATATTTTTCGCCAAATCTTTTATCGAGCATTTCAGAAGCTTCTTTTGTATAAATCATCAAATTTTCGAATAAAAATTGTTGTATCTGTCTCATAGATTTTTCAGGCAAAATATGAACAGCAACGATTATTATGTATTGCCTACTCTCGGAATCGCAACGAGCAACGCATATTTCGCCTATATCAGAAACATTAACAACAATGCTTCTAGTGAATTTAGTATGTATGTCCATGTGTGAAGTAATGAAGTGTGACGTATCTTGAATATTGTGATAAATAGCTACCCCTGCTGCTGGAACTTCGGGTCTTTCATAACTTACAACAAATTCGGAATATCAAGTGGTTCTTCATTTTTCATATGAATTTCCGACAAAAGCAGAACATTTGACTTTTTTACGGTAGCATCCTTTTTTAGGTCAGCTCCATGCGCATGCAAACTTTGACAATTGAATGAAAATATCGATAATCTTTTTTTGTTGGAGATGAATTCTAGACAAGTTTTGGTGACCGTTTGTAGTGTATTGTTTTGTAACCTTTTCAATTCCAACGTTAGATCCTCTCGATGACTTGTTGATCTTTTATAATGTTTATCTGTTTCTGAAGCATTTAGAGGTGTTCCTGTTCTACCAATCCAAAATTTCCAGCTGCTGCTAATATTTTCTTGAGTAACCAAAAATAAACCTTGAATCCTCGTGACTCTTATTAAAGCTACGTAAACTAATTCTCTAGGATGTTTGCGATCGTATTCGTACACAATAGCATCATAAGTACCTCTCTGTGATTTGTGAATAGCAGAAATTAGGGGGAAATGTTAAGGCTCTAAGCAAATATGAAAAACGGATATTTAAAATAATCCTTATTCCCTGACAATATTATTTCGTAAACTTCTAATAATAAAATCAAAT
>BMAO01023185.1:0-19001 GCA_019973975.1 Trichonephila clavata | reverse complement strand
AAAACAACGCGAGACCGTTGGAGACGGACCTCTTACTTTTGAGTGAGTGATTGAATATTTACGTCGTACTGTTCAGCTACACGAGGACTTTTGGCGACGGTCCGTGTAATTTTGAGCCATGGACAAGTGACGCGGACGACACCTGAGCTGGCACCCCCTCTCCTAACTACCACACCACACCAACGGGAGGACGTTTGAGCTCTCGACAGATTTAACGTGCATCGCGCCCAACACGGCGGTCTTCAGTGGTAATGGATCGACTCATGACACGCTAGCGTGATCCGATGCCTAGACCTGGCTGCCTGGCCAACTCGTAATTTTGAACCAAGATCAAGTGATGAAGATGGTAGTCGAGCTCTGGCACCCCTTCTCATTTCTTCCACATCACACCAAGGGGAGGTCGTTTGAGCCTCGACCAATTTAACGTGCATCGGACCCCTCCACACGGAGAGTCTTCAGAAGCACTAGGCTCAAACTCATGACTCGCCAACCATGTGACCTTCACCACTAGGCTACTGTGGCACACAATCCTAAGAGTGAAACATTAGCAAAAAATCAGTCGAGGAACAAAAACTAAATTCAAATAAATTACAATTAAAACTTCTGCGAAAAAACAGGGTAATTATATATATTCAAAATATCAAACAATCTATCACATCCAATAACAATTTCGATGAAAGTTGCTGAATTTTTTTGAAAAAAAGTGTAATTCAATTCCTACTTAGGTCGACAAAGAAAAACTTTATTTTAGTGTTACTTTTTTTAAATAGTTACAAAATTAATGTAAATATGTATATACACATATATGACAGAATCACAATATTAAGCGACGAAATAGAAAGCGATTTTCCTTGCAAAAATATTTCCATTTTCCTTTCTATATGTGGTGTTAGACTCTTTTTATTTTGTTTACTATTTTTATTCATTAATCAAATTTAATTATTCTAATAGAATAGCATAGTAAAAAAGAAATAACATTCTCAGAAATCAGGTCATCCCAGGTGGGATTCGAACATATGATCTTAGGATTAAGTGACACAACGAGCGATTTTCCTTTTTATATATGCTGCTGAAACTATTATTTTTGTTTGTTACTATTTATCCATTTTTTTAAATTAGTTAATGATTTGATATTTGAAAAAAATGTATTAGCATCGAGTGTCATCCCGGAGTTTAAAAAAATGTATTTGAACTTGAATGGATGAATAAAGTATTTTATTAACGATTGAAAATTTGAATATATATATATATATATATATATATATGGGGAGAGAGTGAACTAATAGTAGGAATTGAAAAAAGAAACTGTTTCTTTCTTACAAAGTAATAACCTAAATAAAAGATTGATATACGCGTGGAAAATCTATCCATATTCAATCAAGCAGGAATAATTTATTGAAATATTTCAAAGAACAATAACCTTTTCTTCGCTATAACTCAAAATACAAAGTATGAATTTCCAAACCTTTCTTCCTGTTGCTATTTTCAGTACACAAAAAAGATAAAGACGCTTCTTTCAGTTTACATTTTTAAGTTTAGGCATATATCACTTAGTTCCGCGAATAAAGAAATATTTTGTTTGCCGAATTTACGAACGTTGATTAGTAAAATATTTGCAGCTTTTTGTAATAAGTGAGTGCATATTAACATCGCACTATGAAACAACAAGAGGGCTATCGGCGTCCAACCTCGTAATTTTGCCCGATGGCCAAATGACAAGGACGATACCTGAGCTGACACTCCCCTCTCCTAACTTCCACCCCACACCAATGGAAGCCTCGGCAGAGGCTTGCAAAAATAAATAAATATGAAAAATTTTAAAAATCATTTAAGCTAAAAGAATTTGATTTGATTTTTGACCGAATTTTGTCGCTTGAATCGTACTGCTTCCCTTTTAAGTCAGAAGCAAAATATTTGGGTTATTATACAGTGCAATATAAATCTAATGTCAACGTAAAAAAGAAAGAAAATTCAGAATTTTCAACTTCACGAAACAATTTCGTAATAAAATTTGTAATTAAAGTTCATAATTAAATTATCTCTCCTCCTGACAATAACTCAGTACTTAAACTGATGTAGAGATAATCTAGTTTAAAATATATATTTTTTTAAAAATTAGAATAATTAAATTTTTCTTCCAAGAAATTTAGATAATTTTTAAGAATCGAAACGATGAAACCCCCAACGAAGTTAAACCCGCTTACGGGAAACTGAAGTCTAAAAACCAATACTTCTCAAAAATTGAAAAATAAATCCATTTTAGGAATTCGCACAAGCTACAAAAATCACAATGCAATCATGAAAATCAAAGAATTCATTCCTCAAACGAAATGAACTTGAAATGCAGCATAATATGTTTATAATTATCTACCATAAATATAGTGTTAAAACTTATATATCTAATTTATTGATATAACTGGAAAGAAATACAAGCAAAATTTCATAAACACAGAAATGTTTACAATTAAGCAGCAAAAGAAAAAAAAAATTAAGACTTACCCAAACACAACTTACCACTGTCCAGTGTTCCATTACTGATGTCCCGAGTTGTCCGAACAATATTGAGCATTCTACCTGAGGGAAGAAATAAAACGACTCTAAAGTGTCGCTTTTCAAGGTCGTGACGTCAGGGGATGACGTAGTAGGAACTGCACGATTGTCAATTCACACGTGCAGTCAATAATTAAAAAAGTGTCAACATGAAATCTCGTTTGGTTTCTTTTTGTACTTCTCGTTTCTGAGCACTGAAACGAGAGAGATCTCACACTATATGTGCTCAAAGCTGTTTTGAGCTGAAAGATTAAGGTGATACACATTTGGAAGTGGAGATAGATTCAAACCTGTTTTCAGTGTTTTTCTTTGGATGTAGATTTTTGTTCATGTTTTTGCATCGACCACTATCTATTAAAACAAAATAAATAAAACGTTAAAACGTAGGTCGTTAAAGTTGTTCCGGAAATACGATGACGCATTCGCGCTTCGCAGTGTTTTTAAAATTCAATTATAAGTAAGGTTTTGATGAGAAGTAAAAATAATTTACACCTGTTTGTGTTCGCGATTGTTATATCCAGTGCATTCTCTATGAATTAACTTTATTTCTTTCAACAGCTCATAGCTTATGCTATTCACAGCATTTTGCGCAGTTAATTTTATTATTTTATTTTTTTAGTTTCAGAAGTTAAGGTGATTGACTAGGTTTGGAACAGATATTTTGAAAAAATGTGTAAATGACTAATGCAATTGAATAATGCAGTGTTATTTGAAATAGAATATACATATAAAATTGTTTTAAGAATATGATTGCAAAAAAAATTATTTAAATGTAATTTTTTGGCAAAAAATGTAGAAAAAATGACATTTTTAAAACATTCTTTAATGGAAAATGCTTGTATAATAATAATATTTTGCCTATGAAGATGTCGAAACAAGAAATTTTTCGAACAATTCATATTAATTTCAGTTACGATTAATTAAAAATAATAATCGGTGTTTTTTGTTAAAATTTCTGCATTGTTGTATATTAATATAAAAAAATTTCTTCCTAAATTACATTTTTTTAAAATTTCTAATGGGTTGCGGATTGGTGTATTACCATTGCAGACCTAGTACATTCACCCGGAAGTTGGTATCTATTTTTAGTACGACATCATATATAGACGGATACCAATCGCCGAAGGTAATTATGACGCCCAGTTTCCTCCCTAGATGGAGGCACTTGAGCTCTGACAATGCGAACCTGTATTAGGATTTAATTTTGCCTGGGGGATCATCTAAGCCAAACAGACACTCTAAGGATTTTTTTACTTGCCGTATAATCATACGACCGAGCTGCTGTCGATTTTCTGCATCATGAAAATCCACCGACTTGGGCTGGGGTCGAGCCCGCAACCCGGGGTGCAGCGGGCCAGCGAGAAACCAACCACGCCACCCAGCCGATGAAAATTACATAATATCTCAAAAATCCTAATTCAGGTTCTGTAAAAAGAGTAGTTTTAGCTATATGCATTGGAAGCAATTATTAAATTTTTTCATAAAAACATAATTCCTAGAAAATGCCATTTTTTGCCAAAGATTGCATTTTAAGAATTTTTTATTGTACTAATATTCTTAAAATAATTTCATATGTATATATTAATTCAACTGACACTAGTGTGTGTGTGTGTGTCTTTCTCCGTGTGTGTGTGTATCTCTCTCTCTCTCTTTCTCCGTGTGTGTATCTCTCTCTTTCTCCGTGTGTGTGTGTGTGAATATTTGAATAGTGTTCTAATTCCTATCCGAACGTAGTCACTTAAATCGTGTTATATATAACATAAGAACAATTTCCCTGCAAATTTTTTCTTATATGGAAATTTTCCAACTGACAAACATTTGTAAAAGTGAATTAATGTCATGGCTTAAAACGTTTCCTTCCCACTGTGATCTTACTGTAAGTTAATAAATTCAAGCTGTAGCTCTTGAGGAGCTGTATCAATATCATCAGTAATAGAATAAGAGACCAAATTGAATTTTGGTTCAATTTTTTTTAAAATCCCAATGATCTTGTGACTTTATCCTTCAAACTCTGCATATGATCTCTTTGCAGAAACACTTCAGGTATTTTGCTTTTCTTAAAATATTTTTTTTCTAATAGTATAAAATATAAGGCGAATATTTGAACGCTTACAGGTAAGAAATCTCGATTCCAAGCGGATTTTCTGACTGACTTGGCGAGCTGCTGCCCACCCTGCTTTAGAGTGAAACACTCACTCCTTCCCTATATCTCTGTGTGTAATATTCCACTTAATTATTTTCTAATTCGGTCTTAGAACATATTTTATTGCTCCAATTTTAAATAAGAGTAAGGAAAACAGTAAAATAAACTGTCGAACAATATAATATTAGAATAGTATTTAAATCAATACTAAATGTGTACCCCGGGGGAAAAAATAACTTGAATAATAGAATTGGATATATATTACATAACAAAAATCCCAGAGTAAAATGAAAACTAAAACAACCTTTTCAAGCTGCTAAAATATCATATTTTCCCTTACTTGGGTATGACCTCGAAATGACAACCTTAGTTTGGCCCCGACAACCGGATTAAAAAGTGCGATTTTATCAAAATAGCTCATCTGGTGCTCTTTTCTTATGAAAAAAAAGTATTCTACAATCACAGTGATTGTCTCCCTTTTTTTCCAAGTCAATGTAGAACATTGCAACACAAAATACATATTAAGTTTATCAAATATAATAATAGGTAATTAATTAAAAATTGGTTAATGTAATATGAACAAGACAATGGATAATATATTTTAATTTCATTAGATTAAAGAGCATTAATTCATTAGATTAAAGGAATGTATTATAATGCAATATTCAATTATTTTTTGAATTTATACATGCAATAGAAACCATCACTGTGAGTTTTAATGTTGATTACTGAGATCGGAAAATGTGACAGTGAGCTCGTAGCCAGCATTGCATCCTGTCGAGTAGAGGGAATGAGTCCTGGTTTCACTAATGACCTGTGCTGGATTCGAACCCGCGACCTATGGGTTCGTAAGCACGTAACATACCGCTAGACGAAAGGGATCACTCCTGTCCGGATGCTGTTACTGGCTTACTTAGATACCGCCACAGTACTCCCCCACCAGTGAGTCGGTAGATAGGCGAACGAACGAGATTTTTGTTGTTATGGCGAGCGTGGGAGTTGTTACTATTGCGTCAAGTGAGTCTGACGACTTGAGTCTGAAGACTTTGCTGCGTCAAGTGAGTCCGACGACTTTGCTGCGTCGAGGGGGTCCGACGACTTTGCTTGTTCTTCTAGTGGGTAGATGGCACCATTACACATCAGAAAGTGTTTTGCTTTTTTTCTTTTCAGCCATGGTCACCAACGTGAAAGATTAGAACTCGGTACCTCCTGATCCGTAGCTCAGTAACATGATCACTAGACAAAAGTGATCACTCCTGTTCGGAGGCAGTTACTGGCGTACTTAGATACCGCCACAGACCCACCACTTAAAAAGACTGATGAACATTAAATCTATTGAGACAACGTTTTCACGTTTGAGTAATGAGGAGGTTGGAAAGTAAGGTGTCATCTGAGATGCATACGAATAGGACCCAAAAGTAACCAGAATCGAACAGTAGTTATTTGGGGGGGGGGGCAGTGTCGGATTAAACGACATGGAGGCCCTTGGCAGTCGAATTCTCGAGGCCCTTTTGTCTGTTTTTGAAGCACTAACAGAAAACAGAATAAGCTCTTGCATGCCTCTAAAAAGCGTGGGGCCCATAGGCAGTTGCATATTCCGCCTAATGAGTAAACCGGCACTGGTTAAGGGTCTCCCGCGAACGTTAGTGAGCTGGCGTCAGTTTGGATTAAAAGGATTGCTTGTGGAGCTCTGTTGTGTGCGTTCCTGTTTCAACCCTTTGGCGATTAGTAATATGGCTGACCCTAAAGAATATAAATAGTGTGTGAAATTTTGCTTTCTGTTGGGAAAACTACAGCCGAGACAGTTGGGATACCCCAGCAAGCCTTTAATGATGATGCTTTGAGAAACCCACACCTGGTTTTCCTGTTTCAAATCTGGCAACATGTCAGCTTAAGACATGCAACTCCCAGGGCATCTTTTGACAAGAAGAAATGACGAAGACATTGTCAAAATCAATCGCGCAATTGATGAAGATCGTCCAAAGACCATTGACCAAGTTTCTGAGGGAATGAACATGTCATGGAACACGGTTCAGCGATTTCTAACCTAAGGTTGAGCCATGAGACGGCTGTCTGAGAAATTTGTTCCTCGCTTGCTCAAAAGTGATGAAAAAATTTGCTCAGAGATCCCAAAGAGAAAACCGTGCGAATTTTTCCCATTACTTGAGGAGTGAGTACAAAGTGCAGAGCGATCAAAACATTCTTAAAAGAATTGTGATTGCGAATGCTTCTTGGTGCTACTGGTACGATCCAAAATGGAAGGAAGCATCGGGCCAGTGAAAAACGCTAAATTTGCATTCCTCAAGAGTTCCAGAAGTGTTTTTAGCTGTGGCAAAATCATTAAGACAAGTGTCTTAATGCACATGGACAATACTTTAAAAATGAGACTAATGTAGAGTTCAATAAAAATGCTAAATAAAAAATAACGAAAATACATATTTCGGTTATTTTTGGATCCTCATTGTACTTCTTGTCACTTGACTGTGGTTCAATTTGATTTGATTTTTAATGTATGTCACAATGTGAAGCAACCGAGGGCTATTGGTGACGGACCTTGTAATTTTGAACAATGTTTAAATGTGTGTGTGTGTGTGAGAGAGAGAGAGAGAGAGCTGGCCACACCTCTCCTAACTTCTATACCACTCCAATGAAAGAAATTTGATCCTCGACAGATTTAACATATATATATCCCTCTACACGGTGGGTCTTCAGTTGCAATAGATTTCGAACCTGTGACTCGACAACGCTTGCTCCGAATTCGTGACCCTGAAGACTCATCTACCACAGCCACGATGACGGTGGCAAGTGCAGGTCCATTATT
The DNA here is from genome assembly GCA_019973975.1 of Trichonephila clavata. Lineage (NCBI taxonomy): Eukaryota > Metazoa > Arthropoda > Arachnida > Araneae > Nephilidae > Trichonephila > Trichonephila clavata. Next base: position 11,487 of record BMAO01023185.1, on the reverse strand, counting down.
TGAGCTTTGTGTTTTATCAACTACGTGTGTTCATTAAAATTATATTAGATGGCCAAATTCCACAAACAATTGGTTTATTCACGTTAAATCTGTCGAGTTTAAAGCCCTTCCGTTGTCGTAGTGTGGCTAATGTAGAGATAAGTGTCGTAATTGACAGTTAAAATAGGCTCATAATTACGTGGTCCGTCACCAAAAGCCTTTGTGTTACTTTACAGTGCGAAGTTAGTATAACTCTCACTCTAAAAGTAGTCAATACCACTGTAATATTGAATTTTAAGAGAATTAAAAAAAAAATTGTCTCATTGCTAATTTTGTTTTCACCAATAAAAGAACTTTTTTTATTACGAAGATTTAATTCTTTCATGCTTCTTGGTACATTTGTTGTACCACTAATTCTTATTCGTTTAATGTGTGGTGGTACACATAAAACGTACCAATTGTTTGAATGCCTCAGAAATTGATGCCAATAAAATGCATGCCAAAAAAGCCGTACATAGGAGGTATAAAGTCTGGGTAATGGCAGACAAAACTGGATATGCCCTAAAATTTAAACCTGCAAAAAAGAAAATGCTGTTGAGAAGAATTTATAGGAGAAAGAATTATAAAACTCTTGTTGATGGGATGGAGAATAAAAACCATAAAGTATATACTTTGACAATTACTTCACTTCTACAGGACTAATGAAAGACTTGATGGTGGAGAATATGTACGCTTGGTGAACTGTGAACCCTCCGAGAAAAGATCTGCCAACTTTAAAAATTGATAAAAATTTAAAACGAGGCGAATATGATTGGGCAAATAGTGACACAGGATTGAGTATGATGAAGTGGAAATACAAGAGGAGTGTTAATTTACTATCTAAAAATTTCCACAACCCTACATTAACAACTGATGTACTTAGGAAAGAGAAAGATGGTAGCCACGCACAAATGTTCCTTGTTCATTAGATCTATTTGATTATAATAGGCACATGAATTGTGTGAATAAATTATCAACTTAAAAGTACGTACGAGATTGACAGAAAAAGTTAAAACTGGAGGCATAGAAATTTCTGGTACTTCATAGATGCCAGTGTAGTTAATGCATATGTCATCTCTCGGGAAATCAATCTTTCAAAGTTGAAGAACTTCAGAAGAGATATATCCCCAGATTTTGTCAATTCTGCATTTGTAACTTCAAGAAATAAGCCGCAGACAAACAGTAGAAGTCTTCAGATCAAGAAAATAAGAAGCCTTATGTGCCCCAAAAAACACGCCTAGAGAGCTCTACCCACCATCCAGAAAAATCCACGAGAAGACGACGTGCTACTTGCAGCACAAATGCAATCCAAGTTCGTACAAAATGGATGTGTTGTTTCTGAAAAATTCCATTGTAACTAGATAAGAAAAAATCATGTTTCCAGAAATATCATGCTGTTTGAAGCGTGGTGGTACAAAATATGTACTACCAATGTTTTAAAACTTTGGACACCCTTTATTTGAAAAAGTGTTAAATATTATTAATCTGTACCAGCTTTTATTTTTGTTCAATAATCGTAATTTTGTGAGGTTTATCTAAAATATTTGTAATTATTTCCCACAAGTGCATGATTTTTGTCAAATTTCAGCGGATGAAAGAGTTAAAAACCACATTATCAATCTATTTTTGAGCGTTTTTCACTAAAGATATATAATTATAGCTAAGAATAATAATTTTATTATCCATGATTGTTTTTATCATTTATTAATGTTTTCTATTCATTATTTTAATATTTCAGCAAAAAATTTTATCTTCTTAAGTGTATTTGTAAGATTATCCTGAAGAAGTGTTTCTGTCATCACACACACATTTCCATTTATAACTGATAAAATTCTTCAATATATATAATCTCTCCAAAATACAAAAATATATAATCATTCTTAGTAAAGATGTCATTTCTTAAATCACGCAATCTTTTGTATCGATATTAAATAAAAATGTTTCGTAGATTCATCCTGAACAGTTAATAAGCAATTTTAGACTAAATCGAAAGATCTCTGTTGTTTTGAAATCTTACACACTCTAGTAGGGTTAACGAAAAATTTGAGTAGAATGAAAAAAATGGTTTTTGTTGCTATAGCCTTATTCTCGTAAATAAAATACCCCATATGTGTGCTTAAGAATTTATTTTTGTTTATTAAATCTTCCGTGTATACGAGTATTTATAAGTGTCGGAATTAAATAGATGTAGGATCATTGCCATTCGAAAATGTGGATTATCGTTCCATGATATCACCCGTCGAACTGGTCGAAATCTAGCCACTGTCATGCGAATAAGGAATCAATGGACTGCTAAGAGTCATACTGAACGACATGCAGGTTATTCACACCCTCTCACAGCTAACACCCCTGAGAACAGACATATTGTGACATATAAGAACAGACAGGTTCGCCCTGCAGAACCGTGGAACCACTTTACGGACCATCAGCTAGGTCTAGGAAATACGCATGCTTCCAGTACGCCCGGTATCCACTGGTACTGTTCGACAACTTTTGCAGTAACATGGACTGTCAGCATGACAATCATTACTTCTGTTTCCCTTGACAATGCAGCACAGAGAGTAACGGCGACTCTTGTGCGCTGGTAGACAAAGCTGAACACAAAAGTAGCACAACATCATATTTTCAAGAAAGTCCCGGTTCTGCTTGCAGTATTATGATCGCCGTTTACGTGTCTGAAGGTTCGGAGGGGACCGCTCGTTTCCTTACGTTCTATACCGGCATAGGGGCTCTGCACCAGGTGGGATGGTTTGGGCAGCCATTAGGTACACGACAAATACATCTCTAGTTAGGACCGGTGGTAATGTGAACCCAGATTGGTACATTTCTTACATCTTATACCCAGTGGTAATGTCCTATCTTCGATGCCTGCGAAACACCACCTTTCAGCAAGATAATGCAAAACCACATGGTGCATGTCGTGCCCTAACCTTCCTAAATACACAAAGTATTCAAATGTTTCCTTGACCTACATGGTCTTCAGATCTGTCACCCATTGAAAATATATGACCATGGGTTGCTAAGAGATTGGCCCACCATCCCTCACTAGCTCATACGTTTGCTGAAGTGTGTCATAGACTTGAAGCAACGTGGAATGAATTGCCCGTTTCTGTCGTCAAAGCTCTGTTCGACTCTATGCCTAACCTGGTAAGGGCCAGTTTAGCTGCTAAAGGTAGCAGCTATTTCTACTAATTTTTCACCCCTGTAAGACCCCGAACTGCTTGCAAATTTAATCATTTTATCCGCATGCCATACTGTTTACATACAATATAAATGTCTTTTTTGATAAATGTAAGAATATGACTGGGGGAGGCCTGATCAGTCTCGCACCTATGACACTTTGGGAAGACTTTCCGGCGCTGTTGAAGAGTAAGAGATTTGAAGTGTGTGTGGCCATTAAAAAACCGTGATAGAGCCATCTGCTGATTCCTAGGAATATTATGTTAGTGACACCAAACGATGTTTTTCCCCAAAATACCAATGATGAGCAGAGGGTATCCTTCAAAGTGCATTTAATTCTATCATTTTAATGGAGGGGAATTCGGCAAAAGTTAGACAAGTGTTGCCCCGCAAGGTGTCAGCAGTGGCAGACTTAGACGAGATAGCCAAAACATTGGCTATCTCGTTACCATTCAATCCAATATGAGAGGGGAACCAATGAAATATATTTCTTCCTTTGTGAAATGAACTTTTGGCGCACCCGGTATATAATCTATCCATCCATTCAGATGTTTAAAACCCGTAGTTAAAAAAACAAGCAGGAAATGATACATTATGCAAAACAATATGTCTAAAAGCAATTTTGACTAAATATTTCCGAAAAACAAGTTTTTCGTACCGTTTTCATAATTGAATATTCTTTCAGCAAATATTCACGATAGCCATAGAATAGCGTGTTTTAACTCCATTCCGTTCAAGCTGAAAAATATAATTCGGAAGCTTTGATATTTTTCCTCGATAGAAACAAAAGAAAGGTGAAAAACAAGTATTTCTCTGTATAGCTTTCAAATTAACTTCTCTCACTAAAATACTTTTAGACAATCATCGACATTTGTGATAAAAAAGATGGAAGAAACTTTATTTTTATGATACTCTTAATAGAAATATTTTCCCAGGCTCTTGTTAACTTTACCACAACTATATAAATACGATGTTAAACTTTTTTAAAAGTATGCTTTAACTTTTCCTGCGGTATGTAAGCAAGTAATATTTTTTTATTTAGTAACAATCAGTAAAATTCCCATTAAAGCATACGCAGATAAAGTAATTTTCCTTTTCCTTCTAAATAGACAAGTAATGCAATCGTTTAGGTTTGAAAATAATAGGTAATAAGGTAGGATTAACCAGATGTTCAAGAATCAAAGAACCCAACACAGAGACAGGAGCTTTGGAAAATCTAAGAAACCATAAACTCTCACGAAGAGCCAGCATATAAAAATAAACTTAGCTTAATGCCAGTTAAATTGCCCTTGTTACAAAAATTCTAAGATAGGTTGTGTGGAAATTGCAAAATCCAACACCAAAAAATGAAGCAACGGCGGAAAACCAAATACATGAGGTATTTCCGGAAACATTGCAATATAGTAAGTTCAATGGTTTTTGTTAGAGCTTATTTTGAAATAAACTTTATTTTTAAGATACTCTCTACATTTATCACCTGTCTTCGTACAAAATTGTAAAATAATGTCCTATACTGCATTTTTGCTTCCAAAAACTAAGTTATATTAATATTAAAAATAGAAGCCTTACATTTTAAAAGTACTCTTCCACATCTTATACAGATCTTTTTAATGCTTGAAAACCTCAAATGGAATGAATTTAGGAAAGATATATGATTTCAAAATGTATATGTATCTTAGTAGCGATTGGTTGCTTAAACAATAAATATAGTTTAAAAAAACACCCTTTTATAGTTAATCGAACTAAGTTGTAACTCAATCTTTTAGTCGCCAAATCTGGAAATAGGATCTGAAATTAGTCGCCAGATGCGGGATGGGATCTGAAAATGGGAAATCGTTAATCCTTATCAGGATAATGGAACAAAATTGTTAAATTATTGTATTGTCATCGGTCCTGGAAAAGTGAGCGAAATCCCGAATTAATCTGACCTTATAAAGTGGATAAAAATTGTGAGTTCAAAGATTCCGTTACATACAAGGGAAGCATATAAAAGAGTGTTAAAAAACGTCACACTTTGAAGCCAAACGAGGTTTATTGAACGACGGATCTCTTATTTTGAGCCACGGTTAAGTTATGAAGACGACTCCTAAGCTGGGACACCATGCCAACGACAGAACTCTGAACCCCTAAAGATTTAACGTAGTTTATAGCCCCTCTACATGGAGAGTCTTTTGTAACACCAGGACCCGAATTCACGACTCGCAGGTCACGAGTTCATGACCATAACCACACACAACCGCGGTCACTTGCTACTGCGGAAGAATATTGAAAAATTAGTTTTGTGTGTCTACCATTTTTTGCAAAATTCTTTGCAATATCATGCTAAATTTTTGTTATACTCATCTACAAAATATGTAGAATTTGATACAGCACGTCAAAATATCCAAGCATCGATTTTTTTCCCGAAATAATTTAAATAATAATTTAAAACCCCTGTGTGATTTTCAGTGCCGGTTTAACCATTGGAAGCTTGGGATGGGCGTCCAGGAGCCCGGATAAGCTGGGACCTGGAAATTTATAGCTAAATTTTCTGGTTATAAATTTCGATCCGCCAGTGCCAAGGGCGGCCTGTAGATTTTGTGCTCCCAGGGCCCGAAATGAGCTTAAATCAGCACACTGGTGCTTTTATTTTCAATGATTTGGAGTTTTACTTAAATGTTTAATTGGACAAAATTTTCATGTTATATTATTTCATCAAAACGTCATCATTCAAATGATGCAATTACAAAAAAAAACTTTGTTTATTATACTTTGCAGTTTATATAGTGTGTTTTCATTAACAAAAACAAAAACAAACGTCTAACAATTAAAACTTTATTTACATTTATAAAATATTTCAATATGTACAAAAATATTTAGATAGAGATTCCAATAATAAAACAGTGACTAAAAATATTTATATCACGAACTCAATACAGAGTTTCTTAATCTAAAGATCATGACCCAAATTTGAATATTTTGCTAACTAAATTTAATTAAAAAATCATATTTTTAAGATATATACAGATATATATATTTAAGATTTTGAAAAAATAGTATACTTTTAGAATCAGAATCCTTTTTAATTTCATTAGGTATGTCGTTTCTTTCAAATAAAAAGTATTCCGATATGTGTAGAGGTCTAATTTTTCTTATGCTCCTCTCTTTTTTATTTTTAAACTATCATTTTTTCATACCCGGCGTATAACGCGCACACATAAACTTCGATCTCATTTTTTGTGTCAAAAGCCGCCGGATATAATCTTATACGCCGAATTTTACGGTATATATTTTTATTAAATGGTGGCAACACTATTCTCAACAAAAGGGTAAACGTTTGAAAACGATAATCATTTACTTCTACGAGCCTATAACGTTGTCAAGATACTATTAGAAGTACACATAGAAATCTAAGAAGCATCATGCCAAATTGGTTTTATAAAGAACCTATATATCTTTTTATATTTTTTATTCCGTCATAATCCTGTTATCAAAGAAATATTTAACTAAAAACATTTCAATAGCTTTTGAACTAAAATAATCTAGAGAATATGAAGATCCAACAACATTAAGTTGATTTTTGAACTTATTTTTCAAATTTAGGTCACGAATCGAATTGATCACCAAACTCAATCTACAGCCTCCCTTGGTTTCTTCGTGATCTTGCCACGGGCTGCTTGGCTGGTGTTTTATCTTCCACCTCTATGGCTCTAACTCTTGTTGTGAGAAAGGACTTTCTCACGTAGCACGAGCAGCAAGATGGAAAGCGAAAAGAGTCCGTGTAAGTCTTTTTCTTGCTAGGGTGCAGAGCTAGAAGCCTTTTGTAGGCGTACTTCTGCCGACAACGCGAAGTAACACCCGCAGGAAGATTTCCTTCTAGGTAACGGCACTCTTGATTGACATGCCTATTGGGGCGGAAAAAACAGATAAAATTTTAAAATCGACAATATAAAATAAGACAAACAATATAAAAAATAATAAAAGTTTTTGCAACGAAGGACGTTTGGAAAGTAAAGACCTTATCCCACACATTTTTCGTGCAATCGTTTAGCCCAATTTTTTGAAGCAGCTGAGGATGAAGGGTTGCTGTAAGCAAAACAACATGCTCTGACATCAGCCTCACTTTATCTCCACATTGAAAAATTACTCAGCTATAGCGCCGCTTCGTGCTCGTTTTTAAAATATTTTTGTGAAATGGGGGGGGGGGGCTTTAGGATTCCATAGGTTTCGACTTCGTCTCCATTAAAGAGCTATCCATCTTTTCGTTCCATTTTAATACGTACATTTCTGATACTGCGTTTGACGAAGACGAGGCTGCCATCTTGTTTTCGCGTAGGAGACGAAGAACCTTTATTGACTGAAATTTGGAGCAATTTTAATTTCGAACAACTTTTTCAGCTCACAAGAAAGAAGTTGTTCGTAGCCGTTGCTATGGCAACTGAATAAAACTTGCTTGAAATTATCGGTTGAAAGAAAAATTGCCCAAATATATGTACGTGTGATAAGGCCTTAATTTTCGTCATCTATTTTGAAAAGAAAAATGGTATAACAGGTGAAAAAGCAGTCACCTTAAGAAACTGCACTCTTTGCTGGTTAAAAGGTGGAAGTAGCGTCAGCATAGGAGAAAGAACGCATGCGCAGAGCGCATAAGAGAGTGACAGCGAACTGGAGTGCCCGAGGTTATTCGAGTACAAATCACGATGGCAAGCAGAAGACGCGGATAACATGTTTAACTGTGGAAGTAGCTATATGCAACTATTATTAATACTATGCAACTAATAAACTCAAATTAAAACTTTTAATCAAATTTAAAACTCTAAATTTTTTTTTAAAGACTGTTACTTTTGAATTCTTTATAACAGTATCAGAATTCATGGTACCACTATGTATAAACATCTTAATGCGAGAATGTTTGGAAAAACTTACACACAAATTTCCGCCATGACAGTCTGCACGTAATCTACATCGTTAACCACGTAAGCCCATTGATCATTTTCATTTTCCGCCGCTTGGGGAAAAAATATCCTGGAGTGTTGCTCGCAGACAGTGTCTTCGTTTAAGTTGAAGGACTTTCGAGAACTAATGGCCATGGTGCCGAAAAGTTCCAGAAACTCATCCGAAGAATAGTTGATGGCTTTCCGAATCTCTGCCCTACAGAATAAAAAGGAGTTTTTTCAATTAGGATGATGGAAATTAATGATAGGATTGTTAGATGAAGAAACTTTTTCCATGGTGCACGAAGATGAAACACAAAGCAATCTGAGAAAGCATTCACATTGAGAATTGATTTCGGCAAAACATGATGAAATGAGCAAGAAAATTCCATCCGAATAAAAAATATTCACCATTGTACTTATTAGAACGTTGATTTTTGTAAACGCTGTGTATTAGACGTAATTTATTTTTAAACTACCATCAATGAATTAATATTTAACCTTTTAACTGTCAATTTATTTTGATGATTTTGAAACATAAATTGTCCCCCAAAGACTAAGAGATGAAGCCGAAATAAACTTCTCCCGATGTTTTCGGATATAACACTATAAGAAGCACTAAAAAAAAAAAAATGCTTCGTATAATATTTGGGCGTGACATTTTGGAGCTTTAGAGCCTTGCCCGAGATTATCTCGGGCATAACACAGTTAAAAGGTTAATAAAATACAAGTTTGTTCATGTGCACAAAATAGAATTATATAAAAAAAAGAAAAGAATACATTTTTAAAAACAAATCTATAATTGACACACACAATGTTTCAAAAATTTTAACTAAAAAAATTTCCCTTAACTTATTTTGTGTTCATAAAACTTTTTTGCTTTCTAAAAAAATTAAGAAGCATTGCAAAACTTAATTTATTTTATCCTTCGATCAAACATAGCCGGCCGTGTAGAGGTTCCAAGTCCTCACCTTAATCTGAATTGGAAGTTCGGAGAGGGGGTGCCAACTCAGGTTTTGATTTGATTTTGGGGTTTATTGGCGCAAGAGCCGATTTCGGCTGTACTGCGCCAAACATTTGTTTTAATATCTGTGGTCTAGACGGGAAGAGAAAGAAAGAATGAATTGAATGACAAGAAAGAGGGTCGAAAATAGAGAAGGATCACTAGGGTACCCCGGGTTCGTGAAGCCCATGTTTACCAAAGACAGTAAACCCCGTGGAAAAAGGAAAAGATCACTAGGGCACCTCGGGATTGTGACACCCGTACTCACCTAAAGAAGGTGAGCCCCCTGAGAGGGGTGCCAGCTCAGGTGTCGTCCTCGTAACTTGACCACGGTTCAAAATTATGAAGTCCGTTGCCAATAGAGGCTATTGGTGACGGACCTCTTAATTTTGAATGCGCAACGATAATAAAACACTCCGATTAAGGTAAGAGTTAAATGATTTTAAAATTTAACACATTAAATGTATATAATTGCTTCATTTTTAAAGAAACAGGAATAAAACTTCAATTTGTAAGAAAAACGAGTTTTAAAAAAAACTGTGCCACTTATTGAAATTATTGCTAGCTTAAAAAAAATGTAGATGCTTTCGCATTTTAATAATGTTCATCAATTGATTTTTGATGCATACGATTCTTATAATTTCGTATTATTTTAAGTTATATACATGTGCTATAAGGGTTTCGTATATACGCGTGCGAACTTATATAAGGTACTCTTATAGTGTGTTTTTTGACGAGAATTAATACAAAAAAATTGCAACTAAATATCAAATTTTCAAACGTATTTTAAAAAAAAAAAAAAGAAAGAAAGAAAGAAAAATATAGAAGTTATATAGAATATCCCCGTGAAAAAAAATTCTGTTAAATACCTCTCTTCTTTTGTAAACCTTAAAATAAAATTAAATGCAAGGGGAGGCTGAATTTTTCATACACTAAACTAGAGGTTTTCGACTCACGAAGGGTCTAGGTAGCCTAGTGGTCAAGGTATCGGATCGTGGCTGGGGTATGTCATGATTTCGAGCCCAGTGCCACTAAAGACCCACCGTATAGGGGCGCGATGCACGTTGAATCTGTCCAGAGCTCAACGTCTTCCCGTTTGTGTGGTGTGGTAGTTAAGAGAAGAGGTGCCAGCTCAGGTGTGGTCCTCGTCAATTGACCATGGTTCAAAATTATGAGGCCCATCGGACTTTTAGGACTTTTGAAATTATCTACATTTGCATTTCATATTCTGCGTTTAATTGGCTTTAACACGAAAACACTTAAGATGAAATATCGGTTAACACGAGAAAATACAACATTCTCGACAAACTACCATATATTTTCATGCATTTTTTTCTCTTAACATCAAGCGAAAGTCGGTTATCACGAAAAGATTTCCCTTCTAGGAATGAACTAACTGCGAAAAACACCAAATGAAAGTGGTGGTTTCAGGAAAGGAGGATAATTTTTGGCTTTGAGATACCTTCTGAATAGCCTGTGACTCAAGCCAATTTTGTTTATCTAAGACACTTTCATCCTCCACCCCTAAAAACATCTCATCTCTCATCAGTTGGCTTTGGAATTTGGTGAAGAGTACATCGCAGTACGAGTAAAAATCAGTGATTTGGTTCGCGGTTTTATTTTCTATTTTAGAAGAATTTTTTTACGAGCACAATGGCAAAAAGCTCGGGAAGTAAGCAAACACCTATTTCGCTTAAAATGAAGATGGAGCTTCTTAACGTTGTTGAGGAAAAATAAAAGATGAAAACGGAAATCTAAAGAATTTGGTATTGCAAATTTTTTATTAATTTCATTAAGTTCTTAAGAATGTTTTTGTTTTGTTGATTATTAATAAATGTATATAAACATATCTATGCAAATAAAATGTACTCAAATAAATTTTGTTAACTATACAGTCTACTCTCGAAAATTCGAAGTTGGTGGGACCAATCAAAAACTTCGAATTATCAAGCGTTTGAATTATGAAGAGGGTAGAAAAAAATTCCAAAATACACGAAGAAAATTTTTTTTTCTAACACATTTAAATTTGAAACTATGTAATAAAACAATTGTGTACATATGTATAAAATTATCTTAAAGTATTTTTAAAAATTACATATTATACAGTATAAATATTTTACAGAAGTTAAAACCCCTGTATTAACAGAATACATTCATACACAATCATACACGCATCTCTTCTTCACAATAGCGGACTATTTTTTTCTTATCACATGTGTAGCAAAATCACATGTTAAGCGAAAGAAGTGGATGGCTCACAACAGGGCGGTTGGTCTATTATCCACTTGAAGAAGGAAAGCAATGAAAGTGTATTTTCGCCTGATAACTGGAAAACACGAAGAAGGGTAGCAGACAGAAGGTCATTAAAGAAAT
>BMAO01023184.1:0-60854 GCA_019973975.1 Trichonephila clavata | reverse complement strand
GCCATCGCTTCTCTCTCTCTCGATTTGACTATTTCATCGGCCGTTGGAATTTTGATATGTTCCTCCTTGCTGCTTCAATTTGTGACCCTAACAGTTTTTAATAATCATTATTATGGCAAAAGAAGAATCCCCGTTCGATAGCCTACTGGAATTTTTTCCAGCAGCCCCTGACTCTGAACTATTTCTCCAAATGGCCAGCCATCTGTCCAGCCTCTCTGCCTACGTTTCCTCTTCCAAAGATAAGCGACTGAAAAGTTCAGCCAATGGTCTTGCTGATCAACTTCTTCCAATATTTAAAGTGTTTTCTGTATTTTGCAAAGAGGCAAATACAGTTTCTCCGGTATCTCATCCTTCTAGTTCCAGAGAATCATGCGTTTCTGCGTTGGAGAGACAAATTTCCTCTCTTGAGGGCCGTCTCGAAGAATCTCAGAGATGCTTCGATCGCCTGGTCAGTGGTTTCAGAGATAAAGCTGAAGAAACGACCGATTTATTAAAGAAGTTCTCTTCCTCAATCGATGAAAATTCGGAACTTATCTCCAAATGTTCTTCGGATATAAATTCCTGCTGCACCACCATGGGAAGTATTTCTCAAACAGCAGTAGGACCTCCACCTATCTCCTACGCCCAAGTTGCTTCAACCCCCACCATGTCGTCAGGCCTGCGGTCGAACGACCTGCTCCTCTCCGATCCGTTCACATCAGGTCTCGCTCAGGGTCCAGCTCCTCTGAAGAAGTCAGGAAAAAAGTTACTGCTTGCCTTATCAACAAAAATTTCCCTATTCCCATTATCAAAATCAGTAACAATTCGAATAATGGAATCTCCATCCAACTATCAAAGGATTCAGACGTTGACTTTTTAGAAAAAGAACTAAAATGTATTGAAGCTCTTCAACATCTGGACATTAAGAGGTCCCACTTAAGAAGACCTCAGGTATTTATCCGTAATGTAGACAAATCCTATGACAAGGAATCATTGCACAATGCCCTTAAGCTAAAAAATGAAAATTTAAATGATGACAATTTTAAAATTGATTTTTCCATCACTTCTTCCCGGTCTAACCATTGGGTCATTTCAGTTGACCCCAAAATTTACCAAAATTTAATTAATTCAGGTTTCTTTTATCTCAACTTCGAAAGAGTTAAAATTAACTCCTTCACTTCTGTCAGGCAATGTTCTACGTGTGGCCTGTTTGGTCACTCTAAAAAATATTGCTCTTCCCAATTGTTTGCCTTAAATGTGGCGCATCTGATACATATGATCACAATAATTGTACTTAAACTGCCTTAACTGTGTCAAATATAATGAAAAATTCAAAAGCAATTTTGACCCCAAGCACAGCTGTAAGGATCGAACTTGTCCTGTTTATGAATTACAAAAAAAACGAGCCCTTTCTTTTATTGACTTTGGATTGTAATTCATTTAATAAGTTAGTATATTTTCTTAGGATTTTTCTCCTCAGTATATTTCATTATATAATTTGCAATTGTAATTTTTATTTTATTCTTTTATTAATGTTTTTTTTCTATTTGTAAATTTTGCACTGCCTTGCTCCTTGTCGTTTTTATCTTAGTATTCTTTACTCATGTAATCATTTTCATGTATTTTTATATTGTATTGTATTTTTATTGATGTTTTTATTAATTTTTTACTATTTTTATTGTTTTTGCACATATACTGTTATCTCTGTATTTAACTATTTTATGCATTCTATTCTTACTTATCCATCTCAGTTAAAACCTTTTCTTTTTTAATTTGGCAGATCTGCTTGAAAATTTTACAACTAAATGCAAATCACTCCCGATCTGCCCACCTTTCAGGCTCACTCGGTTGCAGTGGAGATGGGTTTTGATCTACTTCTCCTCCAGGATCCTTATCCTAATTTTAAACTTCCCTTAAATTCCCCACTTTGTTCTTCTCAATTCTTTTCGAATTTCTCTCAATTGTGCCATTGTTTGTTATAATCGGAATATCATTTGCAACTTTCGCATGAAAACGATCATTACTGTGTCTGTCGACATTAAATTAAATCAAGTTCTCCTTACTGTTATTAACGTCTACTTTCCCCTCACGATGATTTCTCTGAGGCTATTATTTCAATTGAATCTCTATAAAGGAATAAGTAAGAACTGTTTGTTATCCGGGGACTTCAATGCAAGGTCAGTTGTTTGGGGTTATAAGAGCACTGACAGGAGGGGGGATATCTTTGACTGATTTCTTGCTCTCCAACAATTTACACCTTGCAATATTCCAGGCTGGGGCCAACGTTTCATGGTCCAAGGTCTGCAGTTGGAAAACCCCGATCTCACCATCACATCTTGTGACCTTACTTCCTTTGTTGAGCATTGGGAAATTCTTTCAACCGAATCTCTTAGCGACCATAGCTTTATCAGTGTCCATCTCCGGTGTGATTAACCTTTTCTGACTTTGTCTTTAAAACCAAAATTGGCATGAATAAATTTATTTCTAATTTTCGCAAACACTATAACCTTTCTTAATTCTTTCTTAACTAATATCTCCTCAATTGGACAACTGGACGATTTTGCCTGCTTATTAATAAACACTACAAAGCCTCTGCCTTCTCAACTCTTAGAAAGCGCCGGGTCTTAAGCACTCCTTCTTTTAAATGGTGGAACAATTCTCTAAGAATCCAGCGAAATCAACTTAACGCATACAAGCGTAGGATTGTTTCCCTCACAAAACATGGCCTGCCGGTCGACGAGGTTGCTTCCATGCACTCCAGGTATAAGGCCCTTCGGGCCTACTATAAAAAATTAATAATTGACACCAAGAATAAGGCTTGGGAATCCTTCTGTTCAACTAATTCTAATAATTTTGGGTTTACATTTAAAGCAGCTTTCGGAAAGTTAACCAGTCCTACTAATCTTCATCAGATTTCGACTGGTGACCCTGCCTCCACCTTCCAAAGTAAGATTAGCCTTCTTCTTGATTCTCATTTTCCTTCAGGATCTCCTTCTATTCCCCCTGTCTTCAATAAATCTAACAGCTCCCTTGCGCTGAGACCTAGTGAAGTTGACGTCGTTTTCCGGAAGCTCCGGGGAGGTAAAGCCCCGGGTATTGATCTCATTGACTACGCTATTTGGAAAGCTCTTTATAATTCTTTCCCCAACTTGCTTTTCCGTTTCTTTAACCTCTGCATCCAATTTAGCCACTTCCCCTCCATTTTAAGGACACTAAAATTAAATTTCTTCTAAAGCCTGGGCGTGACCATCGTCTGCTCTCTCCTATCGTCCCATTTGTTGTTGTCCACTCTTGGCAAAATTTTAGAAAGAATTTTTTTAATAGGTTTCTTCTCTTGGATGTCTGAGAATAAAATTCTCCATGGGTCTCAGTTTGGTTTGGGGAAACCGCAGTTGCATTGAGGCTGTTGACAATTTAGTGCATCACATTAAAAATACACGGGTGCATAAGCATACTGCTTCCACGTTTATCGATATCAAATCTGCTTTGACAACGTGGATTGGTCGACTCTCTTCAATATTTTTCATTCATTCCATATTCCCTTCACTTTCAGAAATTCATTCACTCTTACCTCACTAACAGGGTAATTATTTGGGCTGATAATTCTTTTACAATTAAAAAACAAATTTATAAAGGTTGCCCACAGGGGTCCGTACTTTCCCCTACTCTTTGGAATATTTATTTTAACCCTATTCTTTCTCTGAACTCTGAACTGTTTTCTTCTTCAAGCCTTTGCGGACGATCTCGCAGTAGTCTCTTTTGGCCTCTCGCGTAGGGAACTTGAGAATAATACTAACAAAATCTTAAGTTTAGTCGATTCTAAGCTTTCCGAGCTTAATTTGTCAATAGCAACTGCCAAAACCGTTTCTGTTGTTTTCCGATGTCCCTTTCTTCAATGCGGTGGCTTTCGTGGGAGCTCAACCTTCAGGAGAAATCCTATTTTTAAATTTGGTCCGAATTCCATCCATATCGCCAAGTCATATAAATACTTGGGTGTCCACATAGACAATCTCTTATCTTGGACTCCCATATAAATTCCATCAAAGATAAGATTCTCTCGATTTCCTCCAACTTTCATCGTGTTTCCAAAAATTTCAATCACCAGCATATTTTCCTAATGAAACTTTGGTATAATTCTGTAGTACAACCAATCATCTCCTACGGAGCAGGAGTATGGGGTGGATTCCTGACCTCTGTCCAGATACATAAACTTAAATCCATTCAGAGGATTTACTTATTAAAAATTACCAAAGCTTATAAAACCTCTCCTACAGATGCTCTTAATATCCTATCAGGGATTCCCCCCATTCATATTATTATTCGCTCTCTCTACTTTAAGTTCCAAATTTGGAACAACAGGAACGATCTCCTTCCAGGTCTTATCCCAGCTTCGAAGTTGGACTCTTATATTTCTCTTCATCAGGTGCCTCCGGATTTTCTTTCCTTCCCTATCAATACTTTCGAGGGCCCATCTGAGTGGGAAGTATACACTGACGGTTCCAAAATCGGTTCCGCGAGGTTGGTTTCGCCGTGTGTATTTTTTATCGGGGCTTTCCCTTTAAAACGTATCTTTTTAAAATTCAAAATTTCAATTCTGTTTTTCAGGCAGAGTTCTCTGCCATCGGCCTCTCTGTCTGTTGGGCAGTTCATCATAATACTAAAATTCACATTTATACTGACAGTTTCTCCTCTATTCTCTTTCTTAATAATCTTACAAATAAATCTAGCTATCTCAATTCTATTAAACTTAAATTGTTTCAATTCCGGAACTATTACAATCTTTACTGGGTCAAAGCTCATAACAATAACATCTATAATGATTACGCCGATTTTTGTGCAAAAAAGGCTGTTTATGATGGTGAAGTGTTTTCGGTCCCTGCTCCTCGCTCTTATCTCTCTAGTTCCTTAAATAAATTTGTCCTAGAGTCTTGGACCTCCTATTGGAATGATTGCAATACGGGCTTAGGGTCAAACGGTTTTTTAAAAATCCTAACTTTAACACTCCTCCAATTTCTAAATATCTGGTCCATTTTCTAACTAATCATGGCCCTTTCCCCGCTTACTTGCACAGGTTCAATCTTCTTTCCTCTCCAAATTGCATTTGTGGGTCGCCCGGGGACGTCGACCATTACGTTTTCCACTGTCCCTTCACTGCCGATCATCATCTTGTTAATCCCAATCCAAATGCTCTTTCCCCTTGGGTTAACTCTGTTACTAATAATCGCACTATCCACAATAAATTAATTTCTTGCTTTGTGATTTCAAATTCCATTTGTGATAGGCTATCTTAAGCCCTCCTTTTCCTGTTTCTTGGCCTTCCTCTTGCTATTCCTTTTCATTTTTCATTTTTTTTTCAAAAAATTAATTTGGTATTCTCCCGACCATTTGCTGGATCTCGTCATTTGGCCAATGTCTCCCTCCCCTCCCCCTTTCTTCTTTTTGAATGACTGGTTTGCATTCCCTCTCTGTTGTTTTCATTGCCTTGGGTGCAAAGCTTTTGGAGAGGGGAGGTCATTGGATATGGTGCCTCCCCTTTGGCACCCCCCTGCGTCTTTTGGGACGTCTTCCAGGATCCCACTCTGCTGCCGCTCCTGGACCGACCATTATTGCTCTTTCCAAAATATAACAAAAAAAAAATGTCTGGACCACCGCTATCTTTTTCTTCCCCTTTCTCGAACTCCTTTTTAGGAGGGGTTTCCCCGCTTCTCTTATTACTTTTTTCATGTCTTTCCTGTCTCATTAGTTAGACAGCGTCGGTGTTTGTGTTGTGTTTGTGTGTGTGTGTGCTTTTTTTTTTTTTTTTGTATTTGCAATGTTATACAAAATTGTAATGCTTTCCATCTGTATTTCCCCCCTTTTCTCAAGAATTTTGTGGGGAGGGTCCCTCCTTCGGGACCACTTTGTACACTTTTTTGTTTTCTTTAATAAAGTTACATCTCGGAGGGTCGATTCACAGCTCGAAACCCCTTGGGTGGGCTTGATTCTCCCGAGTAAGTAAAGTAAAGTAAAGGTCAGATCATCGACATATTTGTATCTTTGTGGTAAATATGAGGCATAGTAGCGGATTGGTAGCGCATTTCACTTCCGCACTACATGTGCGGGTCCTTTTCCCAGGCAGGGCAAGGTGGACTCAGCCTTTCATCCCTACTGCAGCGGGTCGATTACTAAGTTCCAAGCTTACTTGAGGACTTAAACACTGGGGGTCTTGTTTCAGACTGACCATCTGATCGGGACATCTGCTCATGCACCTCAGCGCCTAATGGTCACAAATACTGGGATGGGCACAGTAGCCCTTGGCCTTCATGGGCTGTTGCGCCCCAGAGTTTGAGTTTGTGTTTTTGTGGTAAATATAAATAATACTTTTTAACGAACGAACGTATACTTTTAGTGTACCTTAATCGAATAAAGGAAGCATATGCCGAAATTCCTAAGAAAAGATGTCAAATCGATCAGACAGATTTATAGAATAAACAAATGAAATACTAAATGGCTCATTAACTGTAATTAACAGGGCAAATATGTAATATATTTTTCTCCTAAAATCGATAAATTTCTTTTAAATGCCACAAAAATGTATTTTTCAAGTTTTTTGGCTTCCAAAAGGTGTTATAATGCATAATAGTAAGCTTAAGCTTGTATTATTCATGGAACTCAAAGATAGGGTGACAAGAGTTCAAAGCTACTGTTTTTATCTAGAAGGTAAAATGAATAGCAAATAGCCTATTGAAAAATATTACTAAAATAGAAGTTTGTTCAAACATGTTTGAATATTTTTGGTGCGTAAAAAAAATTTGTGATGTTCTCGAGGAGATTTAAAATGCAAATTGTCTAGAAAAAGACGAGATGTTGTTTTTGAGGAAGTTTCAATTATATATGAAAAAGTAAAGTTGTTTCATAGTTTATTATTTGTTTTTTTGCTACGTTTTATATGCATTAAAATCTCTATAAAAATATGATATTGCTATAAATACAAAATACTTATCAACTCTTAGTTAAAAGATACTTTGAATGTTTAAAAACACGTGTCTTTTTTTCATTATATATACTTGTATTTCTGCTTCGATATTTTTATACTGCAAAAAAATGTATGAGTGAATTTTATTCCAGAAAGTCTCGGTAAAAATAAGACTTATATGTATGTGTATATGTGTTTGTGTAGCAAAGGTTTGAGGAGCAGCAATAAAATACTTGAAATTTAATTTATATTGCCTCACAAAATATAATTTTATGAATATATAAAAACAATTTAAATTTTTATTCATCTGCATTGATTTTAATTTAATACATTTATATATATTATGTAGTATTTCATTGTTAGTAAAAAATTTAGCTCTCTTAGAGTTATTATACCCAAATAAAACTAAACAGATAGTAATATTATTTATACAACGTTGTTATTCAGGTAAAAATTAAAGGAACAATATGAAAAAGAATAGTTATGCATACATTTGTAAAATATATAAAAACAAAGACTTACAATAATGTGACAAAAAATATATTTGGAAAAAATGTGACATGTAATTCCAAGAGACAGATTTAATAATTATTCAGGAAAATATTCATAAAAAGATATATCAGTGATTTTATAAGTGGAGTTAGATTTCAATTGAATATAAGTTAATAATAAATTGTTTATTTTATTTTTGTTAAAACCCATTTTATTAATCTAACTCACTTTATTACTTTATTGTCCAACATTTCAACCAAGTTTTGTCTCAATTGCAGTTTAGTTATGAACTACTTTGCCCTGAAAGAATACAAATTTTGGATAATTTAGAAGTTCGTGACGTTAACTTTTAAATGTATCAGTAGTTAACCAGATTTATTTATTGTTAGATAAGCAACGTGAATTTCCTCTCTCTAATGTCGCTTGTTTCGCTTATCAAGTTTTGTTACTAAAAATATTATTCCCGTGAGACTCTCCTTTTAATCTCACGTCTGGCATATAAAACACTTTCAGTTCAAGGATTTTAATTCTGAATAATTTAAAGGGATGACGTCGCTAACCATAGAAACATTTTTAAATATATCCAGTAGTTAACCAGATTCATTTAGTGACAATGCAGCAACAAATGTAAACTACCGATAATGTTTAGTCGTTGTTTTATTTCTAATATATATTTACATGTTAAGGTAATACACACTCATTATCAATAAATTTTAGTTCAAGGAAGTCTGAATAAATGATCAAAAATTATGTGGTATTTTTCTTTTGCAAATGTCAGCTAGTGAAAAAAATAGAAACGTCTTATTTGTTTTGGTAATGATCAAAATAATAGAAATTGAAACTTGTAAACATAGTAAACAATTATACAAATATATAGAAATTCATAATCTTTCATTTTCTATGAAATACGATGCAATAAAATATTAAGCAAATGATGGAATGGTGTAAAAATATGCATTGTTACAAGATACTGAGTGTCGTGGTTTCCTGAGTAGAGACTTGAGTCAGCTTATCAAAACAATTTATTAAAGTGAAAATTATCTTGAATACTTTTACAATCGTTCCGAAATTGCGATCACAGTTTTATAGTCTCTTTCACTGTAAAAAGTCCAGCTCATCTAAAGCATACTCATTATCATGAGTATGCATGAGTATGCATGAAGTCGACACCTTTTTATCTGCATTAGAGGCCACAGTCCTTTTGGCTTTCGCTTTTCTACTTCAATCGCGGGTGCACACGCAGTTTGTTTCTCGCTCTATAGCCTAGAGTGACTTCTAACGGTTCTCCCTCAAAAATTCTCACGTCGTGCTCTTTAAAACCTAGGTTTCTCTCCACCCCTTTTTCGGCTCTCATTTCATCCCTTGTCCGTCGGCTCATCAAAGCGTGGGATCTTTTCCGGCGCAATGTGGGCTCTTCCCCCCCAGACACGCTGTCGTCCGAGATGCGTGGGAAACAGAAATCTACTCTCAGGACTGAGGATATGTCCGCTCTCAGACTCTAAGGAATGGTCGTGGGAACAGGGGTCAGAATTCTTGACCACCCATTTAGGCCACTTTTTCCCAATAATTAGAGAAAGGAAAGCGGGTACATCACACACCTGGTATTGGTGCCCAGGGTGATATGAACTCGAGTCCAATGCCACTGCAGACTTGTGTAGAGAGAATAATACTCGTAAAATCGGTCAAGGTCCCATTTATTATTGTTTGCGTGGTGTGGAAGTACAAAGAGAGGGATGCCACCTCAGATGCTGTTTTCGTCATTTGACCGTGGCTCAAAATTACGAGATCCATCACCAGCAGTCCTTGTTTTGCCTTATACTACGCTGTTAATATGCATTTGCTAATTTTCACAATATACTGGTTATTATACGAATTGTTGGATGTTTCAATTTATGTAAGTACGTACAAATATTATTCAACTTTGTAGTACAGAAATAAGAATTCAAATATAAACATAATGCATGAATTTATTTTAAAATCTAAAATGGTTAAATATATAAACAATTTCTGTAAATATTGTAGTTAGTAGCTTTTGAAATAAAATTTTTTTTTTCAACAATTCGGTTTCCATTGATGTTCTTGAATTTAATTTAAAAGACTTTAAAAAGCTCTTCCCGCACTTTTTCATAGTATACCCAGAAAAAATATTTATTTTGGTAAAAAAAATATGTGAAAAAATATATCCACTTGCTGAATAAAATTTCCTCTTACCAATCAAAAAATTTTATTATTCAAAATACGCTTCCGACAAATTTCAAATTACAAAGCTTTATGAACTTTTTAAGATTAAAACAGTTTCTCTGTTTACAGAAAAAAATTAGTTCATTTAATATTTCCACATGCGAATAATACTCTAAAATTTAAGGTCTAAACATGTGTGTAAGCGAATCATATATAATTTTAAAAAGTACTTAAACATTTAATATATTCTAACGTGATTTTGCGTCTCCTATTTGATCTCCATCCAATTATGCAGCATATAACCAATCGATCAGATCTTGAATGGTATTGCTACAATCAACAGATCCTTTGAAACCCAAATATATAGAGAATGCTGAAAGGAAGATGTTAACACGAACCTAATCAACTCGATCAATATAATAAACTCGTTACATCAGCACATCACAAGTTAAACTACATTCACTGAAATTGGAGTTCGGACAATTCAAAGCTTTTACTATGGATAAAACAATCCTTCGTTGGAGACCATGCACTAGCATGTTTGTAGAATTTAGAAGTCTATTAAAATCTTATATTGTTACACATGGTTGTTAGAACTTCATGGATTTTATAATTCATCAGCTCATCTAGCGGGAAGAATATATTCCTGATGAAGCGACCAATAATTGGATTCGTATTAGTCCGAGTTACATTGTGTTGTAATTTGTATAAGATCATGTAAAACTCACCTGCTTAGAAATCAGACACAACATTATTTAAAGTTGTGTATAATAGCCTGAGATTATGTTGATTTTAAAAATGCATATAGACAGAAAAAATCTGATACATATTAACAAAATTTTATTTAGTTTACAAATTTAGTTTTAAGTATACACACAAAAAATTTGGATTTTTCAAAAAATATATATTTTTTTCAATAAATAAATACATTATATTTATATAATATAATGCTCATTTGGACATTATTGATAGTATATATATATATATATATATATATAATGAATGTCCAAACTACAAAACGATATACGATCATAAAAAGATTAAATGATTTCGATGAAAATATTGTGCATCAATTATGTTTAAGATAAGACATCTTTAACGGCAACTTGTAAGCAAATTGGTACTTGGAGAAAAATGACATTTTCCCACTTAATATATTCATATACAAATACTAATTCATATACTAGCTATGCCTTTTATGTTTTGATTAATTGAATTTTAAAACCATTGTTTCGTCAATAATATTTTATTATGGCCTGTAATTGTCTAAAGGGGTATTTTTTCGTTACATATCACTTGTTCAAGAAACACATACCCTTTAAATCAGGGGTACTCAAACTTTTTTTCCCGCCAAGTCACATACAGATGATAACTATTTCACGCCGGTCGCAACAAGAGGATTATATGGGGGAAGGGGAGACGCTATAAGATCAAGGACATTTAAAATGTGGAAATTTGATCAAAATGTTAAGTCATAATTTTAGATTTTATTTTAAACCTATATTAAACTTTCTCAAACTCAACTCACAAAAGATAGGTTTTATGAATTTTTTAATACAGTAATGATGTAATTTCGATTTTCTTTCATCAATGATCCCAAACACTTTCATTGCATTCTACTGTAATAAAAACAAAACTGCATGTATTTTGATAATTTGATTTTTTTCTTTTGAAAAAGCCTCATTTACTTTTATTTTAGATATTAATTTATCAAGTGCAGGGTGGTAGCGAACAATTTTTTTTAAAATCAGTATTATTTGTTTAAATTTAGTTCCTACTTCAATGTGCATTTTTGTGTCAAATGTATTCAAATATTTTTTGATTTTACTAAAAAAATACTATATAAATATCTGAATTTATCAAAGAATACAACGGAAGCATTTAAAAAATACTCTGAAAACTTCTGTATCAAGTTACATGCTTATCTGTAACAATTTCATATGTCTGGCAATATACAAAATGGAACAAAATTTTATCGGATGCTTTTGAATGTCTCTGCATTTTGTGACATTACCACCGACAAAATATTACAATTCTGTTTCAAAGACAATCTTAAGAAAACCAATTAATCTCGCTTTGAAAGCGATCCTCAAGAAAAAGAGCCATAGAACGATTTTAGCTTAGTTTTATAGTGTCGAGAAAAATTAAATTTTTTTAATGTAAACTTTTCACGACAAATTAAGGAAGTTGTTAATCCATATATTTTTTTTCTCTATAAAATAGTCAAGATCTCAATCGTCTTGAAACAATATATATTATTTCGTATTTTTCAATGAAGACATAGAGGTTAACTAAAAATTAGTTTCGCCCATAAAATGACCGCTGATGCACTATTATTCGTTTTCACTAACCGTTACAATTACAAAAAAAAATTATCCCACAATTTGAACCAGCAGGCCATCAATAGCAAAATTGATATATTTGAATGCTTGATTGATAGAATTTCTTGCTAAATATTTATGTATTGTTCTTAAATAATTGAATTAGTTAATGCAATGGGCCTTGACCGAGCTACTCAAGAAGGTCCGGGAGGTCACATGCGGCCGATGTTCGCAGGTTGAGGATCCCTGCTGTAAATCATTGGTTCTCAATGAGGGTGGTACCATCCCGCGGGAGAATGTGGAAGAATGCTGAAAGATCCAAATTGTTTTGTCCATAAGGGGGCAATAAGAATGTTTTTGCATTCGAAATAAATTTTAAAATTCTTAATTTTTTTTTTAATTATTACCTGACATGCACAAATTTTTTAACATTAATAAAACGAACTTACGACTTGAATCCCTTCAATCAATTCTAAGGTTGGGGATACACATTTACATTCTAAATAAATGACCTTGAAAAATAGACACTACGATTTTTCTTAGGTTCTGATCAGCACACCATATGCGTCGGCTGTTCACAAACAAGATTAATCACAGGGCACGCGTTGCGAGTTCTTTCAATATGAACATTGATTTGGATTTATGTGTCTTCTTTTGCTTTTTGTTCGCTCCATTTTTGTGTTTTTACCACAGTTTCGATTTAAATCCATTGTTAATTTGTCCAGACGACTTGGTAAGTGCACTTCTAAAGTCTTTATCATAACTGTGAGTTATTAATTTGAGAATTAATTATATTTCTATTCATCATTTGCTGCCTCGAGCGATGTCGGTTGATAAAAAGTAGTGTCGTCAATACAGTCCAATGTACATGAAATGTTCGGATTTGCTTTTAGCGACGAATTTGCACTGGTCTACGTGTTTACTCTGTAATAAAGTGTTATCAAACGGAGCAATGAGACCATCTTGTTTTCAAGACAGGGTCATATATATAACTACCACCATATCAGTCATATCAATGATACATGGTCCCACGCTACAGGGACTCCAACACACGAAATTAAAAATTCGTAAAGTGTTAAGGTGCCCCCAAAAAGAGCTCTCAAGGAATTTTGACACAGATCCCACTACAACAAGCTACGCCAGTGTGGCAAAAACATGTGTAAAAAATTCTTAAAGGCAAACAAAATACAGATTTTTTGTTTTTCTTAAACATCAAGGACAAGATTTGACACAACGATGAGAAGAACAATGGCAGAAAGGAAACGTTCTTTCCGTCTGTAAAGCTGTGGGGACTTGGTGAATAAGAATGTTAAGAGGGAAGGAGATTATTTCCTCCATGTCGTCTTAAGACAAGTGAGTTTAGTCAAATAATTGACATGTACGAGTTTTCATTGATAGTATAGTGTTTAGAAAGCATTTAAGAGGGGAAGTATCATCTTGGTTGTTGTTTTAACCAAATGCACCATCTAAAAAGACATTCTTTTTGATTAAAACATCGATTGATCCTCTTTTGAGAGTTAAAGTGTAAATTTTTTTAACTCTCTCTAATGTAGTCAATTTTCGACTACTTAACACAGAAAGCATTTAAAGAAAAATTGGTACTTATACTTTTCATCGGCGCAAATCTCGTCAAGTTGGCGTTTTTTGCTACAACACTCAATATACACGCAAAATATTAGTTATCATTGGTTTTTCATCCTTTTCTGATGTATCATGTAAAAGACATTGCTCATAAGACCGCTATTTGTTTTGGAAATATAGTGGTAAAAGATTACCAGAGCAGGAATGATTCTTTTGGCGTAGGTTATATCATATTTGTTGATTTTAAAGCCAGAGCCGGCGAAACGGAAAATTAAGTAATACAGTTCGTATAATTTTCAAACACTTTCTCATACACTTCAAAAATTGGGTTCTGTGAACGAGATTGAATTGGTAGAGAGGAAACAAGATATGAAGCGTACAATAAAAATTGACTCTCATTTTATTCATTTAAGAACTTTATTTCTGCCCGGTCTCTGATATAAATGTTATTCTATCTCCCTTACACAAATCTAAGCAGGTATATAAGTAACCTAATCAAAACTACAATATCAAAACTGAAATTAAATTTCTTTGAAAACATAATAGAATGATGAATTTCAAAAATTAACCTGGAGATTTTTATTAAAAATGCAATAAAAATGCAAAATTATGCTGCAAGCAGAATATTTGTGAACATATTAATCTATATATATAAAGGAGAAAAGCGACTCACTCACTGACTGACTGACTGACTGACTAATCACGAAATCTCTGGAACTATTCAACCTACAGACTTGAAATTTGGTAGACATGTTCCTTTGATAGAGTAGACATCAGCTAAGAAAGGATTTTCCGAAATTCGAAACGCAAGGGGCGTTAAGGGCTTTAATAATAATTGTTTCCATGTTTAAACTACTTGATGTACAATCTTGAAATTGGGTAAGGGGATTCCTTTCAGAGAGTAGAGATCCGCTACAAAATGAGTTTGCTGAAAATCGACCCCCAAGTGGCGTTGCAGGGGCTTAGGGGGCGTTATAGATAATTATTTCCATTTTTAAACTATTTGACGCACTGTCTTTAAATTTGATATATAGATTCCTTTCGTAGAATAATGATCAGTTACAAAACGGGTTTTGTGAAAACAGACTTCTAAGTGGCGTTGCGGGGGATTAAGGGGCGTAATAGATAAATATATCCGTTTTTAAACTACTTCACCTACCTGCTTGAAAATTGGTAGGTAAGTTTCTTTCCTGGAGTAAATATCCGCTACAAAATGATTTTTGGGAAAATTGACCCCCAAGGGGTGTTGCGGTGGTGGGGGGTTTAAGGGACGTTATAAATTCCTATTTTTAAGTTATTAAACGTACAGTCTTGAAACTTAGTAAGCAGATTCCTCTTATAGGGTAGAGATACGGTAAAAATGGGTTTCGTGAAAATTGCCCCCAAGTGTCGTTGAGGGGACTTAAGGGGCGTTTTAGATAATTATTTCCATTTTTAAACTATTAAACGCACAGTCTTTATATTTGATAAAGAGATTTTTTTCATAGAGTAGAGATCAGCTATAAGAAGGTTTTGTGAAAACAGACCTCTAAGTGGCGTTGCAGGTGAATAAGTGGCGTAAGAGATAATATTTTCGTTTTTAAACTATTTGACCTACCTGCTTGAAAATTGGTAGGAATGTTTCTTTCATGGAGTAAATATCCGCTACAAAACGGGTTTGGAGAAAATTGACCCCCAAGGAGTGTTGCGGGGGGTTAAGGGCAGATATAAATAAATATTTTTTTTAAACTATTAGACTCACAGTCTTGAAATTTGGTTAGCAGATTCCTCTCATAGGATAGAATTACACTGCAAAATGTGTTTTGTGAAAATCGACCCCTAGTGGTGGCGTTATTTGATAATTTTTTTGCATTTTTAATTAATTGGACGCACAGTCTTCAAATTTTGCTAAGCAGATTCCTTTCATAGAGTGCAATTCCCCTACAAAATGCGTTTTGTGAAAACAGACCCAGAAGTGGCTTTGCGGGGGCTCAAGTGGCGTTATAGACAATTATCCCCATTTTTAAACTGTTAGACGTACAGTCTTGAAATTTGATAGCAGATTCCTTTCGTAAAGTAGAGAACCGCTACAAAATGGGTTTCGCGAATATCAACTACTAAGTTTAATTTCGGGAGATTAAGAGGCGTAATCGATAAATATTTCCATTTTTAAACTACTTGATCATCCTGCTTGAAAATTGGTAGGCATGTTCCTTTCATGAAATAGAGTTCCTCTAACAAAGAGTAAACTGAAAATTGACCCCCAAAGATGTTTGCGAGGGGTCAAGAGGAGTTACAGAAAAAAAATCCTGTTTTTAATTGTTAGACCCATATACTTGAAATTTGTTAAGCATGTTTCTTTTGTTGAATAGGGAACCACTAAGAATAAATTTTAAGCAAATCAAGTTCTGGGGGGTTGCAGTGGGTTACTGGGACATATTGACAAAAAAATTACTTTTTTCGAGCTACAAGGACTATAATAATGAAATTTGGTTTGCATTTTTCTTTTGTTGAATTAAAATCCACAGCAGTAATTTTGGAAAACGGCTCTCAACGGGATTACGGGGATATTTATAGTAAAATTTTTGCTTTTTTCTGTTAGATATAGACTTGAAATTCGGCTTGCATGTTCAATTTACGGAGTAGAGATCCACCGAAAATTGGTTTTGCGGGAATCCACTTGGTTTTTGAGTTACGAAAGAGCAAACACCATTCTATGCTTCAATTTTAGAGATTTTTAGAAAATACAAATTAGATGAGTTCTGCCTTTTTTTTTTATCAACAGGTGACAGTTACAGGTTTAAGTATATTTTTCAATTCAATCGAATTCTTAATGCTAGGACTTAGATATCAATAATTTATACACATATATATAAGCAGTAAAAATTTATAAAACATCATGAAATACCCAGCGAAGCGGGCGGGTAACAGCTAGTATAGATTATAAAATTAAAAATGTGATTATAAGTTTTTATTCCTATGGGTTGTAAATTCCCTCCTTATAATATTTGCATAAAATATCTTTCAACAAAATTTGCTTATTACGGAAAAAAGTTTTGCACTTCAATTCTTATAAGATATTTTAAAAGAACAAGTAATTTTATCACTAATCAATGATTGTAGAAGACTACAAAGAATGTTACTTGAAACTATACATATTTCAATAAATCTATCTACTTCAATAAATCGCGATGTACAACTTAAATTGTTAAAAAAAAACAAGATCAAGATTTTATATATAATGATGAAACATATAATTTATACGAATGATAATGTTTCATTCTTTTAACGAAAGTAAATCCATTATTAAAAATAATTAACAAAGTAATAAATGAATACAATCATTTGATAAATTATTATTTGTATGAATTGTAATATTACAAAAGATGGTATGTTAACAGTTTTATTCTAAAACTATCCAGAACCTGGAACAATGACAAGAATAAAGCGTAGATAATTAAAGGTATGAAAAAGCCTTACACGAGCATTTTCATTAGTTTTATATCCAACAAAATAAGCACTGTTTATTGGGTCTGAACTTCGGTTTAATTACAGTTAAAAACGGTGGAGTGTAAAACTTCTGTTATTAGATTCTTCTGATTTAAATTGTACTAATTATGCTCCATTTAAAAAATGTCTCGGGGAGTTCTCTAATTACAAAATAAGAAGCATTTTTCCGTTAACGAACCATTTTATTCTGAAGTTGAATTTAAGCACCTTAAATATTTTGTTTTCAGAATTACCATTTATTTTTACTATGTAGAACGCTTGTAAAGGTGTAATTCAATTTTTTTTATAAAAACTCTTGGAATTGTGGAATTGTGTTTGTAACATTTTTAAAGAAAATGCGTTGCTGAAGGAATGTTAGTATTCGACTTATTGTTTTATTGAAAAATGGCCGTTAAGAAAAACTGTTGACCTAAGTTATAATTGCTGATTCTTGATCATATTAAGGGAGAATTTAATTGAGATATATTCATAATTAACGCCCATTCTATGTTTAATGAGAATAAATAAGTTATTTTAGATTAATAAATATTATGCAGTTTTATACAGTGGCATCGATTTTGTTGTTGTTGTTGTTTCTTATCCCAGATGGTGTAGCTGAGCTACACCATCTTCATAAAACCAAAAATCTCCAAAAAATCCAGAATTAAGATATGATTTCCTAAAACCTCGTCATATGAAAAACTCAAACAATTCAGAATATGACAGGAAGAGGCCTGATCAGCCTCGCACCTAGGCCATTCTGGGAAGACTTTCCGGCCCTGTTGAAAAGTCAGAGACTTGATGTGGCCACTAAAGAAGCGGGACAGAGCCGTTTGCTGATACCTAGGAATATTAAGTTGATAACACCAACGAGGCTTTTTCACAAACTACCAAGGGTGAGCAGGGGGTATTCTCCAAATTGCATTCAATTCTAACCTTTTAATAGAGGAGAGTGCAGCAAAAGTTATACAAGTATCACCCCTCAAAGTGTCAGCACTGGCAGACTTGGCCAAACTATCAGCTATCTCGTTACCATTCTATCCGATATGGGAAGGGACCCATTGAAAATATAGACAGTGTCTAGAAGAAAGTCGAACCAGAACATCCAGGCCCTCCCAAGACCTGCTAGCTGCCTCAGAGTGGCGAGAGGGGTGTACATCGTGAGTATATACTCCTGGTAGGGTCACCCTAGATGTGAAGGCCATTCCATTATATCCAGCTAAAGTTAGCAGGCACTAGGGGCTAAGTCAGTCTTCTCCCTTTGGTGCCCCAGGTCCTTGGATCAATTGAAGCTGCTTATTTCCCATTACTATGAAACCAAATCTTAATTCAAGCATCGATTTTATGTAGTATAATTACGTTTGGCAGAAAAGTGAACTCGCCTTCACACCAATATTGGAACGCAACGTGCTCTACAGAGTGTTGACATGTTACCTTGGCCTGCAAGATCACCAGATCTGTCTCTAATTCAGCATTGCATATAATTGGATGACAACTCCAGAATCATCCAGAGGCAGCACTGACCGTCCCAGTATGGACACAACAAGCATGGAACACTGTGGTACAAAGTGCCATTTGGCACCGGCATGACACAATGCATGCACGCTTGCATTCCAAATTCTGGACGTTATACAGGCTTTTAATTCAACAGCATTTCACATTTGAAATGCATTTTCTTGGGGATAAATTAACTAGACAAATGCATTGTACATATTTCATTACTCTACAATAATTTTTTCTTATTGGGATATTTTTTCCCGTCAGTCTAAAATATGTGCAAATTAATATATTTTTAATGTGCAATATCTTAAGAATTTAAAGTTATGTCCTAAAACAATTTTAAAGCAACCTAATTCAAATTACTTTTTTGTACAAAGTACAAATTTCTAAATATATTGAAGTTCTTACAATTTTTTGAAATATAAACATCTAATCCGTAATAAACGAATTATATAGTTGAATACAAATTACATTAGCAGATTTTTTTCGAATTTAAGAAGTATCTTTAGAATTTCCATAAAAAAAAGCTAGGAACTGTAAAACGAGAAAAAATAAGTATAAGAAATTTTATAATTTAATACAAAATATATGCATATTAATTTTATAAATAACATAAATATCGCAAAAAACATTAATAAAAAATATAAGCAACACAGGCGCCATTTTTAGACAAAAAATATGACTTTACATTTCTCGCGCCTTTATACTTTTTACTTAACATTTTAAGGAAATGCTTTCAAAAGTATGTGATAATGTAGACTAGAAACTTAAACCTGTTTTATTCATGAGATTATTCATGGAACTCAAAATCGGGATGACAAGAATTCAAAACTAGTGTAACTTATTTGAAGGAAAAAGGAAAAAAATAGAGAGAATAGCAAATAGCTCATAGGGGAATATTACTTTCTAAAAAGGATGTTCAAAAATATGTAAATATTTTTAGTAGATACTGCATTTCAGAAAACATAAAGAGTAAAATTGACTCTCCTGAGAAAGAGAAATGTTTGCATATTTTGTAACAAAAAAAAAATATTATTTCTTCTTTTAAAGATTAGAGAATAACTTTAAAATTTTTTTGAAATTTTATCCATAACTTTATTTAATATTTCCATTAATCTAATATATTTATTTCACAGAAATATGTATGCATAATAAATCCTTTAAATTTCACCTAAACGACTTTTTCATTTGTAATGGTCCTTATTTTTTTCAGGAATCTCACGTCAATATTTAATTATTAACTACATCCCTGACGGGAATACTCGTGACTGAGTTTCTTGAAAATTAACAGCTTTGCATTTTGAAAATAAGATTGCATCAGAATCTATCCTACTATATCTTACAACCAAACTGGAAAATCCCCTCTCACACAGAATAATGATGATGCTTGTAATGACGAAAACATTAATAACACAGTCAACACATACCTATCCCCTAACCCAACTACCTACGTCTACCCCGTCTTGCCGGAAGACATCATCACATACATTAAAAAATCTAATAGTAAAAAGCTCCTGGCAAGGACTTAATCACTAGTAAAAGGACTTAAGACTTTCCTCTAAAAGCTATTCTCATACTCACTATCTTTGTTAACAAAATGATCAAATTTAACTACTTTCCCACTCTATGGAAAGAAGCAGTTATTTTCCCATACTGAAACCTGGTAAGAACCCCAAATTCACTGATTCTTACAGGCCAATTTATCAACTCTCCAGTTTAAGAAAAATTACCGAATACATAATTCTCAATAGACTAAAAGATTTCATAACAACATTATTAAGACAAATCAATACGACTTTACTAAAAAACTCTCCACTATTCACCCCCTACTGAAACTATCACTGCTGGCTTCGAAAAACAAAAATCTACTAGGACCAACTTCTTTGATGTCCAGAAAGCCTTTGACAGGGTCTGGATAAATGGCCTCACCTTCAACCTGATCCCACCTGGGATGGAATAAATCCTGAGAATGTAATTTGTTTTTAAACTTAAGGTGAGTCAGTAGGGTAAACACCTTCGGGAAGTCGATTTTGAGTTTTTGATATTTCTAAAATCCCCAAATCAGGACCTTTCCAATGGTGTACCGTACTTGCCATTTTACTAATTAAAAGTATGTTAAAATGATTTTTGAAAAATAATCAGCTGATTAGCCATGTCCCCTTTGACAGATAGAAATGTAAACATTGACCTCTTAAATCTGGGAAGCTTTTCCAAAGCCACTCTCTGTTTTATTTATTCATACGCAATTAACTGTAGATTAACTGCAAGCGTAACCGTTAGGGTTGTTTACCTATTTTGGAGCGCATACACGTTTTTATCGTGTGTGTTTGGGTTTTTAAATTAAATATATAAAATTTCTAAAATTCACAAGTTTTGAAATTTCGAAGTTTTTGTTTCTTTATTGACAGACGGAAAAAATATTTAAAAAAAACATAAAGGTACGTTTTAAGAAGGCAGGATTACTCTCAATCATACTAACATTTCTTTAAAAATATTTATGTGAATCCTCAAGCTGAACATGCCAATGACTCAAAGGAGTCATGTGCAAAATAAAGTTTGATTAGAGTTTTTCTTCTTATTAAAGTAAGTATTAAAAATACCATCATTCATTAAAATATTCTTGCATTTGCTTTCAAGAATTAAGTTCATTGTAAAATGTGTAAAAGAGGTTTAGAAATGCAAGTTTTAAAAGGTAAGTTCGGGCTGGAAATTTGTCCTGAAATGTTGTGCTTGTCCATATGATGTAGAATTCTCTTTTTTAAATATTCATGAAGGAATGCAAATTGCCACAATAAATACCAGGTTTGTATATGCTGCGTGTTCCATTGGGAGATGTGCAGAAGCTGGGAGAATGTTTTGCAGCATAATGAATCTTCGGC
The DNA here is from genome assembly GCA_019973975.1 of Trichonephila clavata. Taxonomy (NCBI): domain Eukaryota; kingdom Metazoa; phylum Arthropoda; class Arachnida; order Araneae; family Nephilidae; genus Trichonephila; species Trichonephila clavata. Next base: position 39,498 of record BMAO01023184.1, on the reverse strand, counting down.
AACCACTTACAAGGTTTTCTCCTTACGGTAAGCGAATCTCAAATGATGTAAAACTTGTTTACGAGGAGTCCATTCAAAATGCTGCGAGGGAAGCTATTTGTGAAAATGAAGGTAATAATAATATTGTGGACATGGCAGAAACACGGTTACACATCATCAAATGGTGCAGTTACTATGACCAGCATTGATACAGGTAAGGTGATAGATGTCAATATTCTTTCGAAATATTGTATATGAAAAAAATGGGCACATAAAAACATTGTTTTTGACCTGTTGCTGAAAATTCATGGTGTGGATATAAACAGGCTGAAGAATCGGGTAAGTCTTACAAACATAAAAAGTCTTCCGGTTGCTGTTGTAGTAGCAATGAGTTCTATATTTAGATATCTTTCCCAGCTTGATTTGTTGAGATAATGTTTGCATCGAAAAACACAAAACCCGAATGAAAGTTTTCATAATGTCATTTTATCACGGGTTCTGAAAACAAAAATTGTGCACATTGAAACACTTTCACTTGGTGTTTATAATGCTGTTTGTTCCTTTAATGATGGTAATGCATCCAAATTAACAAAAACTTCAGTAAATGGCAGTAGGACCTGGAGAATATTCGGTAAGTGCCATAAAAATTCTCGATAGAGAAAAATAAATGAAAGCAAGCATGCTTTATCTGGATGATCAAAGAAAATTAGAAAAGATAAAAGAAAAGAGAAGAAGATAATATTATGAAAAATAAGGTAGAAACCGGCTACAGTGCAAGATCGTTTTGATGAGATAAAATTTTATATAAAAGCTACTGTTTTCTGAAAATTTTCTTTTCTAAACTGTGTTTTAGTTTTCTATAAATTTACTGTAACCATGAACTGGAAATTTTAATTTTATATTTCATATATATTCTTGTGTATACTGAAGTGAAATTTTTGAGATATTCCTCAGACATTTAGCTGAAAAGCAGATGTCGTAACATAGAAAAGGAAAATTTTTATAAAATTCATTATTCTACTCTACAAAATTACATTTTTAAACATACTGATCAATTTTTTTAAAAAAAAATTTCACTTCTGTGTAAAGATAAATGTATATTTAATGTACACACAAATTTTTAAGCTTTGTTTTCTAAAGTTTCTTAGTAAAAGGTACATAAATATATCCCAAAATGCAATGCCCTTTTTCGTTGCACTAAACTTGTTACATACAAAAAATACACAAATTTCATGTTTAAAAACATAAAATCAGTTTTCTTGTTGTTGTTTTGGATACCATTTATGTAATATTTTAAGAATCCTTTTAATTCTGATACTGTAAGAAATTGTGTTTACATGTAAATTTATAAAACACTAATGAAATTTTTCGAAATGTCGTATAATTATGTATCGCCAAAGCCATATTTTCATGTATTGACAAATTTTTACATAGTATTTATGATGCTTATAGTCAGCGTGGATGACAGTAATGTATCAGAACAGAAAATTCTTCAAAAATTGATGCATAATTTGAGAAAAATCATGCGAATGCTATAAAATATCTCGATATATTAAAAGTGAAAAATGCTATACATGTATTTTATGAGAAATCTAAGTAAAAGAAATAAGTAAAGAGTCTTAAAAGTTATTGAGAATAAGCTAATATTTAAAAAATAGTGCAAATATAGATTGTAATTCATAATTTTTTTGATGAAGTGACATTTTATAATAAAAATGCAATTATCTCAAAACGGTGTTTTTAAAAATGAGTGTACCATTTTCTCAGAACCTGTTCAACGGAAGCACTTGCAATCTTCACTGGATATTACTGATATGTTAATATATATACTGAAGTGAACTTTTATTAATATACCGATAATATTTTTGTAAAAATCAGTTATCGTGAACAAAAATGACATTTTTCAAAAAATTTATAGTGATACATTACGATGAAAGTTTTTGAAAAAACTAAACAATATATTTGAAAAAGCTCACTTCAGTTTAAATAAAATAGTCTAATTAGTATACAGAAAAAAAATTTAAGTCTGTACATTTAATATTTATGAGAAAAAGGCACATAAAAATGCTCAATTTAACATTAGCGGGATAGGGGGGTACCGACTTACCTTAAATATTTTTAACACAGTACTGGGCGAAGATTTGAAAAATAAGCCAAGCCAAAGCAACTCAACATTTAAGCGATAGGAGGTTAAGTTTCTCTACGGGAAACAAGAACTCCGTCACCATTCTACCATTCGTATTATATGCTCTATGTTTGTGCCGTAGGTGAGTGACGTCTAGATACTTATTTATGTGTCTAAATGTATAAAAAATTGGAGTATCTATAAAAAAATGACTTATCAATACAATCATAAAAACATCAATAATTCAATATCATCATCATATAATCACGTCCCCGAATCTCTGCCCCTAAATACTGATGGGTTTGTGATCCAAACTATATTGACATATCGAAAAATAATTGTTCTATAAAAAATGTTTTAGGTTTCATTAAAAATTATTTTCGACAAATTGTTTTCTACCCAAGCTTTCGATGAGTAAATATAGTTAACATAAATTTTTAGATATTAACTCTTTCACAGATACAATCATGTAATCCGAGTTCCCTGATTGCAACAGCTTGGTGTTTGAAACAGCTGTCGTTGGCATGAATGCACGTATGAAACCGACGCGACATGGATTGGCGGACATGATCGAAAATACCGGGAGTTTTACGGATCGTAGCAGCAGCTTTGGATTTTCGTGCCACCAGGTCCATTTCAGAATTGACGGGTGTTTCGTCAATCGTGGCTCTGAAAGATTGCGTTCCGCCAGGTTCTGATGCAACACAGTAAACGTTTGAGGATTCAGTTGCAACCTCGTTGGATGTTTTCACCATACAACTGAACAGCAAAACGTCTATTTCTGTTGGCTAGGCTATAGAGGATGTGGATATCCGCCGACTCGGCGCTAATATAACGATTCATGTTCATCACAAGATGTCCATATCTGAAATAAGGAAACCGCATGCACCAACCTTGCGAGCTCACGTGCAACGCCATCTATCGCTTTCCGGACATGCTTTCATATTCAATTATGGCTCCTCACGATATTCTCTACCTCCCCTCCAAGTTTGTACACTGCATTCAGGGACACCCTGTATATATATATATATATGTAATAAGACGATGTAGTAATGATGGATTTTTTGAATGGAGCTTGCAATGGCATTCTTGGTGTTAATTAAACTTTTTATTATTCATCTTGAAAATATTTAAGTAAGACAAGGACGACACATAGATGTACGTAATCACAAATAGACACACACAATACACAAACACTAGATGCGGCAGACTACATGATGACAAGAAGAGAAGAAGCGAAAAAGCGCACGTAACCGTGTGTTCAGAGCTTTTATATTGGCGGTGAAGGTCATACGACTCTTTTATAACAGGAGTGGTGATTGGCTGCAAATGAGCGGGAGCAATTAGATTAAGATTAAGATTACGCGGTCGTACAATCAGATTAAGATTATAACAGTCAGAGGCGAAGGAACTAGAAAATAATTTCACGGGGTACAGTTAAGGAGAATTAGAAGAAGTCATTACATATATATATATATATTGTCATACAAATGTCCGTTGTGTTAATGTAAGCAAAATATTATATTCTACATGTAGACAAATAATGACTAGTTCTTACTACTAGGCCTAAACAATTTAATAAAAATACTTTAGAATAAGAATTAGTACTGTAATGTTATTAAAATATAAACCATTTTTTGGATGAAAATATATTTAGAATAAAAATTTAATTACACTTTATCGCTAAAAAAATCTTCATAGAATGCATATAATTCTTATTGTGATGTTATCTATACTAGTACAAGTAGTTACGTTTAGAATTTGAAAACGGCTATTTGCCTTTCGAATAAAGTTTATTCCATAAACCATTCTCTGAATTGGTTGCATCGATACTAGTATTCAGAGGAAACGGTTTCACTTTACCAACAGGATATATTAAATTGCAACCGGAAGTTGAAGACAGATAGCCAGTTTCCGAAGCAATTATTCTTTCTTTTCGGCAGTTCTAGGCTACTTACTGATAAATTTAGAGATTTCATGTAACCCAACTTCAAGAATTTAGACATTTTACTTAGAGTATTTTTAGATCTGTTGATCTTTATCAACAATGCTTAATTTAAATCATAAAATGAATCATAAATATTTCTTTACTTTAAAAATTAATTTACACAACGCATCCCAAAATAACTTTAAATATGATGTGTGTAAAATACTAAAACCTCCTTTACAAGGTATGTGTAATAATTACAAAACTTTTGTTACCTGGGTTCTATTATTGACTCTGGTAATAATACTGATGGTGAAATATTCTCAACAAATACATGTTTAAATGGTCTTTTAACCTTCTTTAGATCATCATATATGAAGAAAGAAACAAAAATGCTACTATGCAGAACAATTTTTTGTCTGGGCCAGACCTATGCTTCTGAGACTTGAACCATCTCAAAGAAAGATGATGCCATATTACCATTTGTGAGAGAAAGATCATGAAAACCATTTTTGGTAGAATTAAAGGGGGTGATTTTTTATAAACAACAAATGCTGAAATTTACAAAAATTGTAAGGACAAGTTAAGTAGACAAGTCAAATTAAGTAGAATTAAATTTTCTTGGCATATTTACCGCTTGGATACTAGTAGCCTAACATATAAGATCTCCAAACATAAAACTATGGATAGTAGAACTAGAAGACGACCAAGACTTCAATCGCTGGACTCCAGTAACACTAATTTCCAGACTCTTACAGGCGACAAGAACTGTTTCGGAAAATGCTCTGGTGAGCCAAGATCATCCCGGGGCTGTTCGGTTAGCGATGATGATGACGCGTAATTATCAGTGGCGTAACGTACATCCCAGAAACCCCGCATCGCAGGATGTCCAGGATTCAAGGGGCTTCAAAGCCTGACTAACGCCAAATGCGAATGGTTTTGCAACTCTTTATAAGATCTGACGTGGGGCCAAAAACCTGACTTTTCAGGGGGCCCTAATATTCTCCGTTATGTAACTGGTAATTATTAACATTTTAGAATTGATATTGAAGATTTAATAGAATAAAACATTATTCTTTTTATCAGTTCATGACTAAAATAAGGCAACTTTCCATTGTGTTTTTCCAGTGGGAAAGTGAATAGAATTGTTTATATACATCATCAGTTATCATTATATTATACTTGGATCATTTGTAGGATATTTAAGAGTTTATGTTTTCTAAAATAAATAATAACCACCTCTTTTTCACCTTTTTACACGATTAGAATTGTCAATCCATAAAAGGATAAACAGTACAGAAAGATTTGAATTTCATTTTAATTAAACCATCAATAACTCTTTCCTGGATTTCCTATCGAAAAATACGTATCATAATGTACAAGGGGTGATCAAATGAAAAGGTACGAAACGACACGGCGGGTACAAATGTAGACTTTATTCAAAATATACACCATAGACCTGAGCACAACGATCCCACTAATGAACAAGCCTCAGGATTCCTAGTTCCCAGAATTCCTGTGTCTGTGACGAGACCCAGTCCTTGACAGTGTCCTTGAGTACGTCGTCTGAGTTGAAGCGCTTCCCTTTCAGGTGTTTCTTCAGTGGACCAAACACATGTAAATCGTAGGGAGACATGTCCGGACTGTAGGGCGGATGGTCCAACGTCTCCCATTTGAACTTGTCCAGTTCCATTTGTGTGACTCTGGAGACGTGTGGACGCGCGTTATCATGGAACAGAACCACACCCTCCGTGAGCAGCCCCGGTCTTTTGTTCTTGATGGACCTGCGTAGACGTCGGAGTGCCTCACAGTACACATCGGAGTTAATGCTTTTTATGTGCTCGAGGAATTCCACAAGTAGCGGACCTTGAACGTCGAAAAAGACAGTGAGCAATACCTTGCCTGCTGACTTCACGGCTCTGAACTTTTTAGGGGGAGGTGACGACGCATGCTTCCACTGCATGCTATCCCGCTTTGTCTCTGGCTCGTAGTGATGGCACCAGGTCTCATCACCTGTGACGATCCTCTTCATGAAAGCGGGGTCTTCCTAATACCGAAACAGATGTTGCGGTGCTAGTCCCATACGCAGTTTCTTTTGCTGGTCGGTGAGCTGCTTCGGAACCAAAAAGTGGCATAGACCTTTCGAAATCGCAAACTGTCGTGAACAATTGTCCACACGGTTCGATAGCTGACATCCACCTTCAGCGCCAACATTCGCAATGTGACACGCCGATCACTTCTCACTAGGTCGTCCACCTTGTTGATGAGATCGCTTGTGATGGCAGTTTTTGCCTGGCCTGGTCTCTGGTCATCACCCACACTCTCACGGCCTGCACGAAAACGGGCACTCCATTTTCTGACAGACTTGTCAGAGACACATTTCTCCCCGTAAACGGTCACCATCCGCCGATGAATAGCTGCCGGTTTCTCACCTTCCGCTGTCAGAAATCGGATAACGCTTCGCTGCTCCTCAATTGTCGAATTTTGCAACGCGAACGCCATCCTGTCCTCATACGGACTGCCGCATCATTTGGACGCCGCTTTTTATAAGAGCCTTTGCTCTCTCCTGCGCATGCGGGTGCCCGCGCATGATCCGATCCCAGTCAGAGCCTCCAATGGCATCCCGAGATGTCTCGCTACATTCTCCCATGACGGAATATGCAAATATTTAACTGTTTCATTTTTTATGTCGTTTCGTACCTTTTCATTTGATCACCCCTTTATAGTTTGATTATTTCACCAATATCAGTACTATGATTTCTGTTGGCATGAATTCCAAAGTTCCAAATTTTTTTTCCTGCGGTAAATCATTATTTACGAAAACAATCACAACTTTGTTGGCAACAATTAGCAAATAAAATAACTTAGCTCAAATATTTTATTGCAATTAATGCATTCTGCCTATGTTAATTCCGAAACTTTTCGGTGAGAAAAAATAAATATACATTGCCTGTTTCTTTTATTAGCTGAATAAGATAGAAGTTCTTTCGAGATTTCTTACTATTTATACATATACATAACCTCACGTTGATGCTTTTTTTTGCTGCAACGTCTTATTTATCTTCGGAGTTTCTCAATTGATTATCCAAAGAAATATTTTATTAAATACATATGGTGCCATTCTCCCGTAGGACGAAAGGGATAAAAAGGATATATATCCTGAAGGACGCATGTTTTGTTGTTTCTACATCTTTCAGAACATATATATGGGAAGCAATCCTTAGTAATCCTCCCAATATCATTTTCTCTTTCGGCATAATTTGTCGATGCTGTGAATAATATTTAGACTTAATTTTCCCCTGCTTTAATAATCTTATATTCTTTGTCAGATGACATTTTTTTTTTCGCCAACGAAGAGTTACAAAATTATTACTTCCTTCTCAAAGCTATTTCTTTAATAAACGTGAAACATGTATCCAAGGGATTCAAGAATGTTTATAATTATGTCTGTGTGATCACGATGTTAGAAACAAATTTTGTATTTAAGCTTATTATGATCAATAGTTTTAAAACAATGTGACGAATTAAAAGCCTGAACAAGCATGCTCTATTTTAAATATATTTATCGTTTGCGATATATTTTTCTTGATATTAAAAATGATAAACTTACTTTAATCCTTATTTTTAAGAAACGAGAAATTCGTCGATATAAAAAAATAAGCTTTTAGTATTATGTTGCGCTGTCAATTATAATCATAGGAGAATTAAATTGATAGACGTTTGCCCTTACTGAAAGCCTATATTTAATATGTACTCTCTCGTGAAGAAAAAATAACTATTTTAGAAAATGAAAACAAAATTCTACAGTGTAAAAAAACTCATATAACTTAATGAATACGTGAAATTAAAATTTGTACTGTCTTCAATTTACCTTTTCAAAAAAAAAAAAAAAATTATTTTTAAACATAAATATAATTTTGAAAAGAAAGTGTAGAAATGTCTTACTTCCCTTTATTACATTTGTTATTATTGGAATCATTATACTTTACTGCCCGTTAAAATTGCTACACCAAGGTGACATGCTACAGACGGGAAATTTAAACAACATGAATAACGTGTTGTAATATGCTGATTTACTTTTTAGCGCATTCAGACAAAGCAGGCCCCGGTAGAGACTACCATAAAGTGTTTAAATAAGGAAACTGTTCAGCCAATTTCTAATGCACAGATTACATTTGAACTTTGTTGCCTGGTGAAAAGTTGTGATGTTTCGTGTAAGAAGCAGAAATGCGAGTCAGAGTATTTCTGACTTTGATAAGGGTCAAATTGTAGCGTACCTGGATTGCGGTTTATAGAATCACAGACAGCATTGCTACTCGCATCGATCGAGACCCAATGACTGTCAGCAGACTATAGAATCGAAGGTTTCAGGACGGCAATTCGGATCACCGTGCTGGATCTCAATGGCCCCTTATCACTAGCAGCCAAGAAGACAAGCATGTTACCCGCACGGACTTAATGGATCGGTCAGCCATGTCACGAGTCCTGAGTCAAGAATTGGGGTCCTTTGCAAGACAAGTGTATGTTCGAACAGTTCGATGACGTTTGCAGCCAATGGACTCTCAGCTCGGAGACCATGGCTGTGGCTACCCTTGATGCTGCCTCAAAGACAGGAGCATCTTCAAAGGTGTGATCAATGACGAACCTGGGCGCACGAATGATGAGAAGTCATTTTTTTAGATGAGTCCAAGTTCTGTTACGGTATCAAGATGGTCACATCCTTGTTTGGCGGCAACGGGGTGAACACACGTTGGCAGCGTGGATTCGTCATCTTCATACTGGCCCATCACCTGGCGTAATGGTGTGGGGTGCTATTAGATACGCATCTCGGTCACCTCTTGTTCGCATAGACGGCACCACTTTGAATAGTACACATTACATTTCAGGTGTAGTTCTACCCTTCATTCTAGCCCTGCGAAACCCTTCGTTTCAGCAGAATAATACACAGCCACATGTTGCTGGTATTGTACGCACCTTCCTTGATACAGAAAATGTTCGACTGTTGCCCTGACTTGAACGTTCACCAAATCTTTCGCCAATAGAAAACGTCTGGTTCATGTTTGCCAAACTGGCTCGTCACCATACGCCAGCTATGTTAATGAGCTGTGGTATCGTATTGAAGCTGCATGGGCATCTGTATTTATGTATGCCATCCAATCTCTGACTCAATGCCCAAGCTTATATGTGATGTTATTACTGCCAGAAGTGATTGTTCTTGTTACTTGCAGTATAACATAATTGTCCAAAAAATATCATTTTGTTGTCTGCATTTTATTCGGATGTAGCAATTGTAATAGCCAGTAGTGTTTATAATAAAATATCGAAACGCAATTTCAGACTGTATAGATCATTTTAAATTTCCTATCCCTTGAAATGTTTCCATATACAATTACTTAGGGTCACTAAATATTGTTTCATTACTTTTAATCGAACAGAGTTAGAGCAATTATTGTTATACATTTCCATCAGCCATAAACCAGGTTCATGTTTATACAGAAGTGCTTCTGATCTGTATTGGAACTATATATTCTGATATTTAACTTCAGATTTCAATATTTGCATTTAAGCACGAATACACGTTCTTTGGTTCTCAAAAATAATTTTGAGCTATTTTGTGTTGTGTGACTTTTATTTTTTGAATAGACATTTTGAAATAAGACTGATTCTTTGAGTGAGATAGCTGACTTTGGGAACCCAAGTAAAATTAGTATGACGTAAAACATCTTGAAATATTATAAAATTTATAATAGTCTTTTCTGATATATTTATAGATATATATTCATAACTTTTATTTATTAAAGTAACATTGTTATTGCAATCTTACTTAGTACTGCAGTTCTTTTTGACTCAGACTCATAGTCAAGAAATAAAATAATATATCTACAGAATTTGGAAAATTGAAAAATTTAATCTATGTAATCTAAGTACATGAAAACATATCCACTTAAAAATGAGATGATAAGATCTATACTTCTTACAGGAAAAGAGAACTTAAAAAAATGCTTATAGAAATTCATCTAAAGAAATTAATCCGCTTTAAAAATTTGTAAATTATGGATATACTAGATAAATAGGTAGATATTTTTAATTTATAGATATATAAATATAGTTAAGGTATATGAATTTTTGTAAAGTTTTACGGAAAAAATTTATATTAAAAATCATCAATACTTTCTGTTTCCGAAAAAAAACAAAAGTTCTGGCATTTATACCTTAACAAAATATACTCGTAAGACAATTTTAGTGCTAGTTTTTAATGGATTATAGGCAAGATGAAGAGTTTGAATTATTAATTACTTTATAAACCTTTATTTGTCTTGAAAATGCCATGTATGTTTTATAGGTTTTTATATATTCAAATCCTAATGTTTTCGTATTTTTTTTAAAAAATTTATATATTTTCATTGCTCTAAAGAAATTTACAGAAGCAGAAAATTTTCTTATACCAAAGTTGAAATATATACTGTTTTGAATTGTGGAATTTGTTTTGACGGATTTCAGTTTTTTTCACCGAGAAACAGAGAAGGATAAAGGAAAACCACGCAACCAGACTCACTGCATATATTCTTGTGTAGAGATTCTCGTACTTGGAATGCGAATGTTGAAAGGAAAATTTTGAATAAGATATAACTGTAGTTGCTATTTGAGCGAGAAGCCTACTTCTATCATTGATTCCATGCAATTTAGGAAATACTAGCTTCGAATCCATCAAAGTAAGCCTGTTTATATTTAATAAACTGTAGCGTGTATGGATATATCTATGGAAAGGCATCTATGAAAGCCATTTTCAGAAAATATATTCTTTGAAAAAAGTATTTCTCTTTAATAAATTATGAAGCAAGAAAGTAGTTGGGCAACATCAAATGATTGGAAATATTTTTCATGGCGTAAATACATTGTTCCGATCATATTAACATTCTTTTAATTTTAAAACACAAGTAATGAAATAAAGTTTCTTTATCACAGATTACCGTATCATCATGGGTTACTTTGATATATGTATCAAATCTAAAGCTAAAAACATCAAAAGATCTGTCACACAGAATCATAAGTACTGGCAAAATATTTCTATTTCGGATTCCTTTCGACATTCAGTAGTTTTCAGGAAATTACAAACATCGTCTTTAACCGAAAAAACAAAACCGATTTATTTTATTTCTATGAATAAAAATTATGTTTCTATGTTTCTCATTTTGAAGAAATGAAGGAATATGCCATTCAGCTAATTAATCACTAAATGACAAGAGCTGTTTGGCTTACTTTAATCCAGAGATTTTGTAGTTGTGTTTCAAGCATGGTAATCAAACTATTTGAAGGTTTTGCTGGTATCTATTCTAAAACTCTTCTATGCATTATTATTTTTTCGATATTTGTTTTTCAACAATATTTAATTTGAGATAGAGAATAATTCTCACGTAGCGAAATTTCCAATGTGCTGATCATCCTAGTTATGTGACAAGTAATTATTCGTGACTTTCCAGAAAGGGCTTTTCTTTGGAAATCGTTACCATAAACGTTTCTAGAAATTCATCAATTTCTAGCTTCAATGTTTTTAATGCCACTGTAAATTCAACAACGGAGGTTACGTTTTGGCACTTTATGCTCCAAATTTTTACTACTTTATTTTTTGAGCATTATTTTTACTTTTTTATTTGGTATTATCACAACATCTTATATTTCCAGCAACTGCAGACGCCATTTAGTAAAATTTGTATATAACCCATTGTGTGTTTAAACTTTTGACATTAGTTATTTTGTGTATGTAAATTATTGTTTAACTCCAAGGTTTGAAATTAATTTGATTTACATTGTGTTTTAAACATTGTACGTATTCATGCATAATTAAGAGCAAGGATTTAGGAAAAAATCACACTTTAAAAACTTTACTTGAAAGCTGTTTTAGTGCTGAAATCTTAACACACTCTGTAAGTTGATAGCTTAATGAATAAAACTCAGAACCTAACTGTAAACATTTTAAAATTCTTTCCTTATATATTAACACTCATATTAAAAGTCAATCAACACTTGTATTGCTCTTAGTAATCCTATCTGGTTTTTAACAATTGTTAATAATACAACTCTAAAAATGATAACAATATTAATGAAGTCAAATCATTACGTCAAAATGCCACTTGGCTGAAGCAAAATAAGAGGACAAACCCTTTTCTACTGTAGTTCGTGTTTTTCTTTTGCAAAAAGGACTTTATTTGAATAAAAAACCTCTATTAGGAGATATAATTGTTGTAATCTATTAAAAGATATACAGTTGTGAACATATATAAGATTAAAGCAATTTTTATACAAGATGGAACAAATTATTGGTACTTATGTACTATCACAACAATGCCAACGTTCAAGTTAATTTGCCAAGTTGGCAGCCACGATTTCACATCTGTCGTAAGCGCTGATGTACCAATCATATGTTTCGGTTCATATAATGTTGCCAATATGGTTGCGATAATACGTAAGTACCAAATTATTCATTAAAATTCATATATTTTATTCGCATTATGAAATGTTCTTTCCAAATTTATCACATTGATGTAAGTTGAATTGATTCGTTATTTATCAACAATGTTTATGAAGTTAAACAAAGGCGATAGTTGACGAATCGCGTCATTGTATCCTCGTAATGAATACCTAGTATATAAATAAAGCAGAAAACTTGCAGGGATAATGAGTGAATGCTGTATAAGCCTCTGGTTCTGAAACTTATGTCCATGGATCCCTATTTTTTCCCCAAAATCCACCCATGAACCCTCTATTTCAAAGCAAAACAAAAAAATACAAATTTAGCTTTGATGACTTGAAAATGGTAAATGGAAATTAAAATGATGTTGATTAGCATTATACAGGGTGGAGCAAATAGAAGTGGTCTGGACGAGTGGATACGATTGAACATGAACATGACAACGCGCACCAATTGATCAAAACTGTTTCAAATCTCTTATTGCAGGCTGTGTGAGTGTGTCAGTGGCAATTCATTTGTGGCAACATTAACTGAGTAGGAAAAGAGTTATAGTTTCTTACAACAGGATGTGCAACTGCTGATAGATCACACTTACATAATCCCCATTCAAGACAGAGTTACTAGTAGAGGTTAGTCTGGTCTCGACCTTGCTGGCCTCCCAAGTCAACTGATCTGTCAGTGTGTGATTGCTTTTTGTGGAGAACCATCAAGTCTCATGTGTATCGTAAGAACTTTCATAGTATTCAAGAACTGCAGCAGAACATTTCTGGTAAGATTGCAGCTATTCCAGCAGTCCAGCTTCGATCTGAATTCTGCTATTTGCTTTCCAGGGTCAAAAAGTGCCAATAAACGAATGATGGCTATTTTCAACACCTGATAAAAGCAGGTTTGCGAATTATCTCCTTTTCTTTTCCGTGTTTCTTTTGTTATCTGGGACTTTGTTCTCCGGGACACTTTTATTAACATATTTTATTACCTACTCTTACACCTATTTTATAAATGAACTTAACAAAAGTATAATTTGGGTTAATAAATTTCTATACAAGATACTTACTTAACGTACTTTTATCTTCTTTTCGAAACAAAAAAGCTTTCTGTTAAAAACTAAGGAAAACTTGTTGCATTTATTTGACATCTCTCGAATCGTGTATACTGCCATATATTAGACAAAGTATTGCATATAGTACCGAGATACCGTTCCCATTTAAACCTCAAAGACGGCTAGACCCGAGATAGTGTTGACATCTACCGTATGGCACTTGTCACTATTTATATTTTATCTTTTTGCTATAATATTTTAGTATACATTTTTTTTAGCATGTAGGAATAAATCACCAAAAAGCCAATTTAACTTTCACAATAACCTAAATGAGTCACACACATTTAACTTTATATTAACCTTTCGCAATCTTTCTCAAGTTGTCCACGGACTGCTAATTGATTTTAATTTTCCGCGGGACCCACAAAGATCCGTAAAAACTACTTTGGAAATCTTTTGTATAAGCTGCAATTTAAAATGTATTTCTAATATTAATTCTAAATTTTTGCTAATACCTATATCAAACATTTATATAAAAATAACATAAGTAAAAACTTAATACACTTTTTTATTATATGTACAGAAATATATATTTCTGTACATATATAAGTAAAATTCTATTAACGCTAAATCGGGAAATGCCTCATGGATCACCATATTGATTAAATTAATGCACTGTACATTACAACTCATAAGGAACTAACACTTGTGATTGTGTAATATACCAAGTTCATTGAGTACAAAACTATCTTCAGTGAATATCTTTCGTACCTCTAACGTTCGTTCCATAGAGTCATTGGTGTTTCAGGAATGTCATTCGGAATACTTTAACAGTGTTACCACCAATTATTATATGGTTAACCCAATTCATTTCTTGTCGACGAGACAATGATATTACCTATTTGTCGACTGTTTAGTCGGAGTCCAATTACCGAAGTTTATAATCATGAGGGTTGGTATTTATTTATTACAGCTGGGGTTTGTTCTATGAAACGGAAATTGTTGAATGTCGTACATAAGGGACATAACATAATAATAAATAAACATCTTCTGCATAATTACTAGCTGGTACACCCGTTCTTCGTGCGGGTCAAACGAAAAATTAAACAATACAGATTGAAGGATAGAGAAGTTTTTAATAAGTTAATTTTGCGTATAAATTACAAATTAAACAAAAAAAGGATTTTTGCATATCACAGCTGATTAAAAAAACCATATTTGTTATATTTAAAGTCTGAAGGTCTAATAGCTGATGAAAAGGATTTTTTTTATTTATAACACCCCTTAACTCTCTTGTGGGCCGATTTTTGAAAACACCTTCCTAAGCTAACCTCTGCTCAGCAAATGTAACACATTGTTACAATTTTTGTGTAATTAACGCTTAAAATAGTTTAAATAAATTATATATGGATGTGTAATACGTTAATAATACTTTCTATTGCATTTATTTTATATTAAAATTATAATATTCGCAAGCAAAGCCGTTTTTTACATTATAATGGCTATTCAAAGGAAACATAGCGAAATGTTGGCGATAGAGTCACGTTGGTATCATGTTTGGTGACCACGTTGGCAACTTGGAGATTCATTGAACGTTTCAAAAGTTGGTTTGATGTTTGCGTCACCGGGTGGGGAGCTGCAACGAAAAGCATAACACAAACATTTCTCCACAAAAAAATACATATGCATGTCAATTTTCATAGTGTTCGGTTGAACAGCGTTGGAGTGAAGAGATTTCATATAAACGGACCGATTCTTATGAAATTTTGTGCGTATATTCAGTAGGTCTGAGAATAAGACGTAAACTATTTTTCATTCCGATATTGCAATTAGTTAAAAAAATATTAATTAAAAACCTTAAAACGCGCAATTGTTTTACGCTGTGTATTGTTTATTTCGATGTTTATTTCGCTTGGCGTCGAAAATCGATTTCGAGCCAGATGTGACTTTTCTCTGTTCCACCGTCCAAATCACCCTGCTCATAAGTTACACTAGCAAAAGGGGTGTCTATAACGTATCAAAAATCACCAAATTTGACGAGCGAAAAGTTTATTTTTTTATTTTTTGTACATACCTTAAATTCAAAAATTTATATATTGCATCCGTTTATAAAACAAAAATATCAAAAATATTTGCGAAAAACTTAATCGCTTTTACTTCTTTATCATTATTTCAAATAAATGACACGAGATCAGTTATTGCCATTTTGCTCAAGATAGTTCTCACGTTCAGTTAATTAAGTGATTTCATATCAATCAATAGTTTTCAAAAAGTGTCCCGTGCTCCCGCCAACAACAACTATTGTGTTACCTGTATAAACCATTTCTGAATATTTTCAGACATTTATGAGTTCTTATTTATTATTTATTAGTTTATTTATTATTAAACGACAGTTAATAAAACTGTAATACTCAGTGCGAGCATATTTTTCAGGAATCATTTTCAATTAAAAGATAAATATATACGTATTTTATAATTGTAAAAGGTATAGGTATAATATTAAAAGAACAGATACATTATCAGTATACTGTTTTCTAGCATTAAGTACTTCAATTTGATCTATTTGTGTGCTTTGTACAATGAACAATGCCAGCCAGACGCAAAGGGTCTGATTTGGGCCGTCGAACGACTAAATCTACAGCCATGCGAAATCAAAGAGCTCAAAGAACAGGCGAACAGATCCAACAGGATAATGAAGATATGAGTCCGAACATGGCGCAGTTGCGTGAATTGCAATAACAAGAGGCCCGAGTTGAACAAAATCAACAAAGACGATTAGAACAAAGACAAGCGTATCGATTCGTATTTGACACACGCAGAGCAAATGACCAACAACGCCAACAACTACATCGAACATTTACATCCGAATCATTCCGTCGTCTAGCATTCGAGTATGAGCCCGATGTTAAATATTACGATCATTCGAAAGTGGAAATTGGTACGATGGACAAGGAATGCCCGTATTGTAATGCGCTTAAATTAAAAATTAGCCATTTGGGATGTGTTGCGCGTCAGGAAAAGTTCAACTACCAGAACTTGAAACACCACCTGAATCATTATCACGTCAATCCACGTTCAACGTGCACTAATGAGATCAACGCTTGCTTGAAATCATCCTCAATGTGACGTAATGTTGGGAAAAGTACAGCTGTGTGTGTTGTGTGTAAGTAAATATGCGCGTTCAAATGCTTCAAGATCCATCCGCTGAAACATTCTCAAAACAAATGTTAGATATCGGCGATGGAAAAGTAGCTGTACATGAAAACACTGGATGCATAAAATTGCTGACCGATTTCTGCGCAATCATTAACTCGCAAAATGCTCTCATTGAGCAGATATTTCCCGATATACACATACAATTATTGAATCATAAGTGGCTGGCAGAAAGAGTAATTTGGCATCAAAAAATGTGGACGTCAACGCTTTGAATATCAAGATATAACAAATGATTCCAGGGGACTTGAAGTCATACAAATCTATCGATACAGTTTGCGATATCAACGAAGCTGTAAATTATCCAGCAGAGTTTTTGAACTCATTGGATTTGTCAGGCATGCCACCGTACCATTTACAACATAAGGTTGGATCTCCGGTTATTTTGCTTCGTAATTTGAACCTGCCACGGCCGTGCAATGGCACGCGATTAGTCATTAAAAAATTGATGAAAAACTTTGTCGAGGCAAGCATTTTGAATGGAAAGGTCTGAGGAGAAGATGTATTACTATCACGAATCCCTATTATTCCCACAGATGTGCCAATTGAATTCAATTTCGAATTAGATTGGCATTCACAATGACAATCAATAAGTCTCAAGGCCAAACGATGTCTGTTTGTGGCTTAGATTTGGGCACACCGTGTTTTTCACACGGACAATTATACGCGGCATGTTCTCGCGTGGGTAAACCATCCAGTTTCTTTGCGTATGCTGAAGATGGACTCACTAAAAATATCGTACATTCCATTGCACTAAGAAACTCATAAAGTTATTTTTAATTGTCATAATTTGCGATAGAGATGTAATATGAAATTTATTAGTTAAAATAATAAAAATACAAATAATTAAAAAATGAACGTTTGGTGTTTTGTTACTTGTATAGACCGTCATCGTTCACAGCGCTCCACTCCTCTTTCAGTCATATACCACATCCCCACACTCTTACAATGAGTTATAATTAATTTTTATTTGACTACCAAAATATTCTGTAGAAATAATTTATATGGCAAAACAGCGTTTGTTGGGTCATCTAGTATATATATAGATATCTAACGTTAAAAAATAGAAGGTATTCTTCTTTTTCTTTCTGCATTACCGTGAGAATGGAAAATAATAAAAACAAAAATTTAAAAGATATATTTTATTTCTGAAAATGTTTTCCCCGAGATGGGATATAGTACGTATTACAAGTGTTAGGGTATGTATAGGTAATTTTAATATCATCGCTTGGTGGAGATTATTTGAACGTTAACTTAGCTATCAAAATGTTTTGCCACCGCATTTACCGTTAATTGAATCGACAATGGAAGGAAGAAAAACGGGATTTCGCCAACGTTCATTTCATCGTCACATGTTATGAAATTTTCACCGGATTAGATTTAACCGTCCTTGTGTGTGTGCAATAAGCGCAACCACGGAGTTTATTTCGACCAATGGGGTTGTAAACTCGCAACTGAGTAACCGGAGTTAAGAAACAGTGGTGAAATGAAATTTTAACTGGCAATTTTCTTTCACATTGCCTCAGTTACTTAATTTTATGTTTCACAACCCAGTTCATATTGAAGTTAGAACAGCGCTGTTAAAGAATAAAATAGTTTCGTCTCAAAGATGAAAAAAGTTGGGGAAAAATTCCCTCTATTTTTGGAAATATATATAAGTGCTATATACAAATAAGTTAAACGAAAAAATAAACATTCTTTCAAATAAACTCATCAAAGAAAAAACATATATATTTAATATTTATTCTTGGGGTATAAACTTTCTACATAAAATTTGATAAATATTTACCACTATTAGCATATTTAAGTTTTTGTTCAATTCTCAAAATTGTGCTTCAAGTTCTTAAAACTAAATTTATATGTTTTTTTCCCTCTCCTTTCAATTTTTCTTTGTCTTTTTTTGTTTAGAGGCTTTTGAAATGAGAATTTTGTAACACTTTGATTTTTTTTTTCATTTTTGGCCTTTTTTTAATCTTTAAATATACACCATGCTAAACTAGTAAAAACTTCTGGTATGTGCGTATCTGCATTTATGTTTAAATAACTTTCTTAATAAAAAATATATATGTACCATGTTTTATAAACATTTTCTTGCATTGACATCCACTTCTGAGCTGTAGTCTAAATTTCAAGTCTCTAGTTTATTGTATGTTTGTATCAAATATGATATTAAAAACGAACTCTATTGAATTCTAAGCTTTTTATTTATGAATATAGCATACTATGTTATAATCTAAGAGTTATATAAAAAAATCGTTTTCTTAAAACAAGATTTATTCTTCAAATTAACAAATCTGCAATGACACAAAAATTATTCTTAATAAAACAAAAATGTCAGGAAATTGCAGTAAAAAATTAAAATAAAACTTAAATAAATTTAATTTAATGAATCAAATAACATAGTCATTGTAACCTTTTCTATATATGCGATATTCAAAATAATATGCATACCTTAATATATTTTATGCCACAAAAATTGAAAGGTATTCTTACATGGATGCTTCTTTTCCAAGTATTCAGTTTGTAGATTACCTCTAAAGACAACTAATGCCAAAAGACCATAATAATGAATGTAGTAACAGAAGCTCATCCTTTTTAAGTATAGATGTATTAATAGATATATTAAATTGCCCAATACTGCAATCGACTGCGTTACGTTTGATATATCTATTCGATCCTGAGAGCTGTTACGATGATACATGGAATCTCTCAAAATCATATACGTTAACATGAGTCACATAAGGTGTTGTTAGCAAATCAATAACCTCGATCAGCTTGGATATTACTTACTCTGGTGATTTAAAGGCACATCTCATATTTCATTGGGTAAGGTTCTGTTAAAGCTACATAGCACTGTCTTTATCTGTATTGTCTTCCGACATTTAACCTTGCCACTTAAAATATTACAGATAGAATATTAAGAAAAATAGTTGTGCACTTTTTTAAAAACTTTGTTAGACTGGATATGAAAGTTGATGGGGTAAAATTCAGATAGTCAAGAAACGAGTAAGGAAAATAATAACCATTATTATTCAGAAAATAATTATATTATATTTTTTTCGTAATATTTACATAAGATTCCTATATTTAAAATGAAGTTAAAATTTGTCAATTCCCTACAAAATTGTTTTTGAATAAGTAGAAAATAAATCAATGGTCGTCAACCGGTGGTTCGTGAAAAATGTTTTATGGTCCATAGAAATATTGTGACTTCAGACTTTTGTGAAGAATCAGTTTAAAACATGTGGAGTAACAAAACGTATTATAGAATATGGCTAATACTTTTTAAAAAATTAGCTACTACTTTTAGCTAAATTCCTTCTGAGTTGAGAGAATTTGTAGCTAATTTTGTATGTTTATCTATTGAAATTTAAAAATTAGAGTCTGCATCCATTATAAATTGTCGGTGTAGCATTTCAGTTTGTTGATATTGTTTTGTGTTTGCTTTTAGTAAAGTTCCTTTTCAATAATTTGGAAATGTAAGTAGAGTCGTAAAAATACTTTCCAATGTAGTTATAGTGGTTCTCCATACAGGGATCAATCCTATTCGTCGTCCATCATGTTGTGATCAATCGTGAAATTATACGTATAGTTGTCCTACAGTTTGGCGACCGATGGTATAAATCCTTTTTCAAATACGACATTATTGTTATATTTTATTCTTTTCACCCATACTTGTCAATATCTTTATTTTCATAGTAAGAAATATCCACATGCTAATTAATTTGCAAAACAAAGGAATATTTTTCAGATTTCGCTAAAAAGAATTCACGTTATTAAAAGTTGATTTATTTTTCCAAACAAAGGATACTTTTGAAGATTATTTTTTCCAAATAACTGGTCATGAAGCTATTTTGCATAATAGATTATATTTGCTTATATAAACCAAACAATCAAGCACAAGTCAGTTTTCGATAAATAATAGCACGCAAATAAATGTTAATACCTACACACATCTATTTCTCTCTCTCTATTTATGTATAAAGATAGAGAGAGCGAGAGAAGAAAAGCGACACAGTCATCTCGAGATCGCCAAAACTATTAGACCTGTAGAAGCATAATTTGTTTAGTATAGATCTACTAGGAACTAGTTTTTGACTCAAGGGGTGTTTGCGAGAAGATAAAGTGGTGTTAAAGAGGGAATTATCTATTTTTAAATTATTAGACCTACACACATGACATTTGGCAAGTATGTTGCTTTAGCGGTGTAGAGAGTCGCTATTATGAACGGGTTTTGAAGAAATAAGACTCACAAGATGGGTTGCGGCGGGTTCTGTAGATATAAAACAAAGTTCCCATTTTTCAATTATTAGACCCTTAAAACTGGTAATATAGCAAACACGTTTATTTGGTTGATTGAAGATTCGTTAAAAAAAAGGTTTTGTGGAAATCGACTGCGTTGCAGAATACTTTATGCTTAAAAAAATCGTACATACACTGGTGTGCAAAAATTAAGGACGAGACGGTTTTTTCAATATAACTTTGAACGAAAGCATTCCAAATCAACACATTTAATACCGTAAGATCTCCAATACGTAAGGACATGAGTAATGTAAGCAACACTTTTTAAAAGAGAAATCAGAGGGATAAAAAGAAGCTTTATTGAAAAAGTAGCACGGAGCGCAATGCGACTGAAGGCCGAAACATCCCTGTGATGGGTGTCCAGCAATAAATATCCGGTCTTTAGTAGGGGATATGATCTCCCCTGACTGCTAGGCAGGTTTCACAGCGTCTGCCCATGCTGAGAATGAGGGTGTCAATGAGTTGTTGAGGCATTGCTGCCCATTCGTCTTGCAGCGCCAATCGAAGCTCCGGAATCGTTACTGGTGGTAAGGTACGAGCTTCCAAGCGTCTGCCTAGAAAATCCCATACATGCTCGATGGGATTGAGATCCGGAGATCGTGCCGGCCAATCCATACGTTCAATATCCTTACTCTCTAAGAGCTGTTCGACAGCTACTGTGCGATGACATGGTGCATTGTCGTCCATGAAAAGGAACTGCGGACCCATAGCGCCTCTAAAAAGACGCACATTTGGAAGAAGAATCTCGTTACAATAACGGGTCCCGTTGACTGAAACTGCGTCGATGTACGACTACCAAGCATGATGCCTCCCCAAACGAGAATACCGCCACCTCCATACCTGTCCCTTTCAATGATGTTCGAGGGATGATTGCGGCTTCCCCGCTCTCTCAAGATGAGTATGCGATGATATTCGCTACTCAGACTGAATCTGCTCTCATCTGTAAAGAGTACTCGTCCCCATTCATTGTCTCTCCAATTCCGGTATTCCCGGCACCACAGAGAACGCCTTCTCCAATGGGCAGGCGTTAGAGGTACACACCGTCCAGGGCGTCGTGCAAACAGACCACCACCGTGCAGTCTTCTGGCCACGGTAAAACGTGATATCGGTCGTCCAGTCGCCTGTGTCGTGTGTCTAGCGATTTCTCCCGCTGTCTGCCGCCTGTTTCTTCTGGCCTGTAAGGCAATATACCGGTCATCTGCGGGTGTGGTTCCTCGTGGACGACCACAACTGAACCCCCGGATAGCTGTTCCTGTAGTTTGAAATTGTCTCCAAAGTCGTGAAACGATTCTGTGAGCAGTTCCGAACTCTGCAGCCACACTTGTCACACTGTGACCTTCCTCCAACTTCCCAATGATTCGACCTCGAGTAAAAGCATCCAGATGTCGTCTAACAGATTGATTATTCGCCATTTCTCGCTGAGGCAGCAACTCGGTGTGATTTTAACTGCTATACGGTGTGCAATCTCTTTGCCAGAAATACTAATCTTACACCGACAACATGCTTTACTACTCAGACACTCCCCCATTACGTCTACCTGCATATCTGCGCATGTGCTACCGTACATCACCTCACTTAATCTCCTGATTGGTCTTTCTGTCCGCTCTGCCTCTTCGTTCAGCTGATATGCTAATTTTTCGACTTCGTCCTTAATTTTTGCACACCAGTGTATATGGAGAGTTGAACATTAAGGTATCCGACTACCCTAAAACTGTGAATTTTGTCAAAAATTGACAAATTTGTCTTATGATTTTATTTTATGGGCCGTCTTATTAGCTTTATAAAAATACCAATCTTGTCATTTTCCGTTTACTAGAACAAAAACTACAAGTGTTTTAGTAAAAGCAGATGCCATTACTTTAAGCAAGATGTCATACTTTAAAACGCGTTTCACTCGAAATGAGATTTTTTGAAAATAATCAAACGGGGTCAGCGATTGCTAAAAAAGTTTTGAACAATATTAACTGATATTGTTTCTGTAAGTTCTGTATAGTAGTAGAATTATTTTAACTTTCATATTTATCAATCACTGTTTTATTACAAAATTTACAGTCCCTTTTGTGAATATAATCACTGTCTTTTTAAGCATTTTCATATAGTAACCGAGATAAAAGGTGCTCTATTTTTTGTAAAAGTTAAAATATCTCTTATCCTAAAGGTCATTTCAAAATTGAATAATATAGCAACATATTAGATTGAAAAAATTGAAAATTTGTTCATTCACATTTGGTGCAGAATGGGCCGCATTTATGCTATTGTTTGTCAATTTTTACCTATTTTTTCCATTTTAGTAATAATAATTTCTTTTTCTCTTCTTAATTTTAGCACATTTTTCTTTATTTTTCTTTCTTTAAGCAAATCTAAAAATAACAAAAATCCTCATATCTCCTTTTTCTTAAAAAAAGGTTGTCGGATACCTCAATACAACATTAAATATTATTATTATAACCTCGGAAATAATTTTGAAATTTTAAGGCAATTCAATATCTACAACAATTTTATTATATAATAAAATATTTTTCACATATTTGAACAAAAAATATCATTCTCGGTTTGAATTGGTAAAAAAGCGTCGTCTAAATCAAAGCAAAATATTCTTTCCTTTTCATTGAAATCAAAGTCGTCTCTTGTTTGCGCCAGTCAAGCAAGTTCAGCACAAAATAGTGATGCATCCGGACTTTTTCTTCCATTAGTTAAATAAGACACAAGTCCCTGGGAGACTTTTCGTTTAATAGAATCCTATGTTGATGTTCTTCTTTGCTGCATGTATTATTTATCTTTGGAGCTTCTCAATTGATTATCCGAGGGATATTTCATTAAATGTATGTCGCTCTTCATACTCCCCAAGGACGAATGAGATTGCAAGAATATAGATGCTAAATGAAATATGTGTTTCTCTTACTACATCTTTCGGAACATAAAAGGGAGGAGTTGTTTATGGTAAATGCCACAAGTGGATTTCTATTTTTTTAGATATGAATTGAAGTCTATTTAGAATAAATTTGGGAATATGTTTTTCTGAATTCATTATCATTTGCAATTATTCTTTGTAATGTTTTTTTAATCCTCTATATCTTTGAGTATCTATTAATGAATTTAAAGTAAATTTAAATTAAAAATTGTATGGAGAATACATTATTTATTCATGCTTATTAAAAATACTTATAAAAATCTATTTATATGCATTACAACACAGTCGATTACGCATTTTGTGAACAAAAACTTCATGTGGTGCTGATTTATATCTTTAGTTGTAATAACAGCGTGGGCCACACAAAAAGTAGGTTACTATTGTCTTTTAAGAGATGACAACACTTCGCAACAAGACTGCATAGTTCAGAAGAGAGGAGAGATCAATGATTTTTCACTCGCTTTTTCGTTCAAATAGTGAAAATGAATGCCGCATGGTATATGAGCAAAATAGTGTGATAGCTGTAAATTCATTGCAACTTTGAAGTATTAGAAGCAATATGCTATTTATGATCCCCAAAGGGTATACTTTTGTTATGAAAATTGATCATTGTATGCCGCTACTGTTTGGTTCACAATCAAAGTCAAAATAAAATAGGCCCAGCACTCAGTAGCGTAGCAGAGAATGTGTTAGGGCTCCCTTCAAGGTCATTGTTGGGCTCCAAGCCGTATCTTACAAAGGATAAACTTGGCATCAGTCAGGCTTTGGGCCTCCAATAATCCTGCCCCCCCCCCTATGTGGGAGGTGTATGGTGCGCCACTGCCAACTGATCAAAGAAGGCCACCCACATTTGACGATTTTGAAAAAACAAAGAAGTCCGACAACGCTGACCTTATGCAGTCATGCAACGACACACCTTGTGCAGTCTTGATCTTGTATTCCCATGTACTTTGTAAACTAAAAGAGTTTATCTGAGGAAGGTGGGAGGTAATACTGTTCGGTCTAGGATAACTAGGTTAAGATAGCTGTTGTGTTGGTTCAAAGACGAAGTAGCGGATTTCTGCATTTTGACCACTGAGTGGTTAGTGCTGCAATCTGATAAACATTTACAGCGAGTTTACGATTATGTAGAGATTGAGCTTAGTATATATGAATTAATTCTATTGTATTCCTAGTATCGACTGAATTTTATTGACCTACAGTATTCGAGTGTAGCCCTCTGTCTGAGCGTCTATAGCAGTTTGGATATTTTTGAATCCGGTACCGAATTATTCTGACCATAGTATTACATCCCCGTCTTCGCTGAAATTGGATTTTAAGGAAATAATCAAACGAATTAAGTAATTTTGAAAATCACTGAATACTATTGTACTGAATTTTTTGTTTGTTAATCATATTTTTTCTTATTTATTAATATAAACTTATATAAAATAACTTTTTAATGTAAACATTTCTGACAAGAGATGAAACAAATACTTAAGTCTGTAATGCTTGTTGGTTCCTTCTTCCCTCTGAACCCCCTTGTCTACCCTCGGACCCGGCTAGGTGTGTGGGAGGAACTGAATAATCAGTAGACATGATTCACTCTAATTATTTTACTGTCACCAAAATATCCAAGAAAGCACAATAATAATCTAAGATAAATGATCAGACAACAGAGCGCGAAGGTAAGACCCGTTAGCCTGGGGATAATATTACGGACCTTCAACTGATTCCATGATAACCTATACGAGCTCAATATAAACTACTTCGCACACTAATACGCTAAACTTCTATTTAAACAAGGATCATGATACCTGTACTTTTATGAAGTTGAGGTCTTGAATGCAATCCTTATCCGGATTGAATCACCGTCGTGTGATCCTCTGTTAGAATTCTTCCATTGATAAACTCAGATTTGCACTTAATAATTTCACGATCCTTCATTCACCATTTAACTCTCAAAACTCGCGAATACAGAATTTATATAATATACTTAATTTGCATAATCACGTTTCCTTGCTTCGGTTAAAGTTGGTTGGTAATATTATTGCCCCAGAAAAGTCCCCAAGGGGTTAGTTATAGACGCCTATAGATCCGTCACACACAAGTTTAAATACTTATAATACAAAGGAGATTTCAACATTATGGATGAAAGCAAAATAATTGTACACAAAAATATTTCAAGATTAATTTTTTTATAAAACAGCTTGTAGAGTGTTGGATGTTAAGGAATAAATTAAATGTGGTAAATTTGGGGTTGCGTCCAATGAAGTCTCCTTTAGTGCAACAAGTATTTATTAACTTATGTTAGGTTTCACAAAGACAACACATATCGCGTTAGCAAAAATAGTTGGCAAAGAACGTGGACAGTTTTTTATAGTGACCAAATTCTCTTCTGACCTGCCTTGTACTGAAGATAAGTGGTCGCTAGAGTCTATCAGCTCCTATAACAAAAGCTTACATTTACAAGCTTATATATTATGTCTATTTAATTTTGGTGACTGATGCGAACCATTTTCTTCAAGATTTGTGAAGAAACTCCAAACGAAACTTTTAGAATCGATATAAATAAAAAATATTCTAATAATCATTAACTGGTTTCGCATTTAAAGAATATTTAATTTTTTTTCTTTCTATATATATATATTGCTTTTTATCTATTATTCAAATGCATTTTTAATTTAAATATTTATTAATTAAATTTATGTAAAAAAATCGTTAGGCTTTTGAGTATTTGTAGTAAAAACGTAATTAGAAATTACTTCTGCGTTTGAAGTTACTATTTGGGTTCCAAAGTGGCACGAGTTCGAATGCACGGTTTACAAATTTTACAAGATGTACCATTCAATCTTTGTAAATTATTCTAATTAATGATAAAATAAATGCATCAATATTTGTGCTTAGTTTCAAGATTTAAAAAATTACTAAACAAATATCTATAAGTAAGAATATGATATTAACTAGAATAATCAAAGAGTATCTTATATCTTTATTAATAAATTGTCGCATCTACATAGATAATTTATTTACTAATAATATATTTAATACGATTAAAAGATAGCTTTTACCCGAAAATTTTTAAACAGCATTTTATAATTACTGATCTTTTAATGAGAATGTATGTTTTGAAATACAAAAACATTATTCTCTTTTTTCAACAAAACAAGTGTAAGTTCAGGGGAAGACCATTATAATTCTTAATAAAGAAATCTTTAAAAATATCCTCAAAATGAAGTTCTGAAATGTACAATTAATGACCGAGGGAATTATTTTTCGAAGATCGCATTCTCCTCCCAAAAATAAATCAAGCTATCGCTAATGACCCCGGAACATTGATTTCTTAAAGATATGTATGGAAAACAACAATTATTTACTTTACTCACAGTAAATGAGGTGCAGTCTATGCTTCCGAGAATATTTTTTATTTATTGATTCCAAAAATTGTTCGTTTTATAAATAAAAAGTCTTGAAAGTCTATTCTAGCTAAGATTTAAAATAAAAGTCGCCCCAAATTCAATAATTTTTTTTTATAATGTACGCAATTTCGAAAACTATTACATTAAAAAAGTACTGAAATTAGTTTCATTTCACGTGCCCCCATACAAAAAAAATTTCATGTACATTAATCTGATATATATTAAAACATCTTACGTAATGCTGGATCTCAATAATTGCCTTGAATATTCCAACATAGAAATAGAGACCTTACTAAAACTCCCATGCTTTGAAACAGGAATCTAAAATTTACTGATGTAAACATTTAAGGTATGATAGAAATATAAATTTAAATCTGAAATCCAAAATTTTTATCTCAAGTAAAAAGAATACTTATTACGTCTTTATGGAGGGCTATAAATATTATTATTGGATATTTATCAAAATGAAATACCTCTTATATTAGTTCGCATTATATAGCTTATTAAAAGAGAAAATGAATCAACTTCATAAACAAAAATTAAAAAGAAGAGATAAAGAAAAAGTTTCACAGAAGCTAAAGTATTATTTCAATAAAAATGAGATTCATCCTCTAAATATACTAGGTGATTCATAAGGAACCATACGCTTAATTGATACTTTAAAACATAGGTTCTCAACGAGGGCGGTAACGCCCCCTTGGGGGCGTTTGAGGCTTTCAGGGGAGCAGTAAAAGACCTCGAGAAAATTAGGGGGCGTTGAGATGGCTTGGAGGGGCTTGGGTAGATAAACCAAATATAGTCTAAAAAAGACTTAAAAAAACATGCTGATTATGTACTAACAAAGTAAACTTTAATGCAGTTTACCTTATGTTGATTGTATGTATTTAAATCGATTCTATATATCACATGCACGGAAATTAACATACTTCGATAGTTGGGGAAGTGGATGAAAAATTAAGGATTACATTATATTCAGACCTACACTAAAGTGAATTATATAGTAAACTTTAATTTCTGTAGTGGTGTTGTCTTTATCTGTAAACAGTAGGAAAAATGCTTCGTCCACTGCGTTTCATTACATATATTATACAGAAACATAATTAAATATTTTAACCAGGAATAAACATGTGATTCTTTAAAGACTGAAACTGTCAATTTAAATTTTTTTGAAAGCAACAGTTTATTATGAATTACTTCGTATCCTCAAAACCCCTGCCTGTCTTTATAACTTGTAAGCTAAAACTTTTATTGCACTATTTTAAATGAAGAGAAGGAAGAAATTCAGTAGCCTTTCGATTCCTACAATATCCTATCTATGACTAAAATATATAATATTACACATTTAAATATATTTGTGGCAATAGCTATTTCAGATTCACAAATAAAAAATTGGAGCTTTAGAAAAAAATTACCTGTGAGAACCTGTGCTTTAAAACAATAACAGTCAAAGAACTGCACCACTTCCCCGAACCTTAATGTATATGTACTCTTAAAGTTTGTATTTCGCCGCTGATGGAAGTGGCGCAGCCAATAGCCACAGAGCAACAAGTGCGAAATTCCTCTAATATAAATGCGATATGTGCGGTATATAGAAAGAAATTGTTTCTCCCCTTCTTTTTCCAACAGCAAACTCTCACGTGAGACCCTTTTTTGGATATGTTAAATCTTTGGTTGATGCCCCAATTATATATATATATATATATACAGAACGACAATGTCAACTGCATTCTCCATTTGAACACTGATGGGCCTACGTGCTAGATTACCTCAATGAACATCTTCCTCAACGATGGATAGGATGAGCCGCGAATTACAATGTGCCATTCACCCAATGGACACCCAGGAATCCTGCTTTAACTCTTCGTGTGAGAGTATACGTTTGTTACAATGCTTTCACTTCCACCCTTTCTGTTGCTTTAGCTGAGCTGAAACAGCGTATCAAGCCTCTATCAATGGACTTGATTCTGATATTTTAACACTCGTTTTGACGTGTTGCTGCTTATGCCACCTGATCGACAGTAACATCAGATCAAAGTCCACAAAGTTCATCACGGCTAAGGGCTACAATTTTACGCCTGTCGTTAGCCTAAGCTTTGAGTCCCATGAATGTGACCGTACAATTTGGTTCGGTTTTTAAACGAGAGATGGCGATGCCACTTATCTCAGCCTCCACAATTTAGGCATGGAATTGGAGGAGAGGGAAATATTCTACAGCCCCCTGCAGAATAATCCCTGGTTCCAGCTGCGACCTCCCTCAAAACTTTCGGTACCACTGATTTAACGAGCACGTACTCCGTGTGTACTCGGAGGATATTTGGTGGCATCGGGCATCGAACCCAGTCTCTTCGGTTTGGAGTCTGATGCTGTAATCACTAGGCTACCCAAGGCTCCTGTGCTTAGACGTAAAGTGGATTACCTGCTTGATGTGTCTCGTGTGATTAAGGATTCACACATGGAATATATGTGACTGTCTGTATCAAAATCTAAAATATTTGCATGTAATTCTGTTACAAGTAAAAAATAATGTATTGCATTGTTCTTGCTTTATAGTGGATTGAAACTATATATTAATAATCCTGTATAATTTGTATTACATTATAAGAAAACATCTGCAATATTAAAATCATACTATTGGTTGTACAGTAGAACGTCGTTTATCCGAATCAATTGGGACCGGTCACCGTTTAGATACTCGATTGTTCGGATAACCGAAACCCGAATGCCATCCATGCTGTACATGAAAACGGACACTATACGAATATTGCAAATCATCCTATGCGGGAAACGTGCTTGAAGAAAAAGCGAAATAGGTGCAAAATGTCGAAATCTTACCTTTATTGTGAAAATAATCACTTAATTTTCGCTGAACCATTGTAAACCTTCGTTTTCTCGCTGCAAGGTCTCTGATTCTCTTGGGCAGCAGTAGTTGAGTAGGACAGCACTCTAATTGTTGTTCGTACCACTCCATAGCTGTCTCTAATGCACAAAATGCGTCAGCATCTGATGGACCCTTACTACTTTCGTTGTTGTTGTCTTCGTCTCCATCCGTTTCATCATCGACAGGTCGGATTCTTCTTGCACGGAAGTCACCATATAGCATTTGAAATCCACAGTCTTCTGCATCGCATGCCATCCAAATTTCGGCATTAATAAAACTCAACAACAAATCACGTATACCCCCTCACTTTGAAACAAACTGACCTAATAATCCGTGCAGATTTTTACCAAATCACACAACTGAAATTCCCCTAATACCCCTCATCTTGGGTTTTCCCGTCACTTTTGGCCTCACGTGAAACAACTGTTGAGTATTGCACTGTTCGAAATCGTATGTGGACTTTGGTCCGGATAATAAACAATCGGATAAACGACGTTATACTGTACCTTAAATTCCCGATCATAATTTTCACGATTCATAATTTTAGCTCACATAATTCATAATTTTACCACACATAAGTGATGAAATTGAAAGCAATCGTCCTGATGCTAATGATGAAATAATGTAAAAATATAAAGTAGAAAAAAACTGGATTTACATTTCAATAAACAATCAAATTTCTTGTAATTTCTTGTAACCCTTGAGAAATGGCTAATTTCAACTTATCTGTGGTTTGGATCATATATCTACATAATCTTCATTCTTCGAGTATTCCCACAGAATAGTCAGAAAATCTGATATCATGGAAATGAGGTAATCAAAGAATTTCCGATTACCAAACAAACTCTTGAATGCCAATGGCTATATTACTTGTGTAGAACATCGCAAAATATCATTGGAACGAAGAATCTCATCTATTTACTTCTAATAATGCAAAAACTTTCTTGAATCAGTACTTTGTATGCAATGTCATCAACAGTTTATTCGAAAACCAAAGGTCCATTGCATTATACTTCACAGTATTTTGAACAAAATTCGAAGTAATAACTTTCGGACTGAATATCGGAATTCTTACGCACTGAATCTCACGAAATCACCAAAAGTGTTGAAATAGTGTCTTCATTCGGTATTGGACTTTTAGAACACCCACATAAACACATATATGAAGAAATATATATTATTATTACAGTATTTATTTATACAGATAGTTCTTTTTAGTGTCGTCTAGAGAATTTTACCCCGGGGGGAGTCGTACACTCGATACTAACGTTAGTGGTCACGTGAGGTGAGGGAATCACATCCAAATACTTTTTTTAGAATAATTTTTACTGTACACGATAAAAATCATAATACGAGTGAATAATTTAACTAAGAGAAAGTATATTTACCTACTTTTTAAGGAATTTTCAATTTTTTTCAAGAAAAGATCCAATTAAACTGAACTTCCAATTAAACAGAAAGAATGTTTCAAATGTGAGTAACTTTAGTCAAGCACACAAATCACTCATACTTTTCGCTAACATTACAAGGATGATATTTGCAGTCAAAACTGTCAAATTTTGTTCAAGTTATTTATTGTCCTGTGATCATCGACAGATAGCACGTTGAACTTTGCTTATGTCTTTTTTTATCAGGATGCATTATTTCTGGCTGTACACTTTTGGCTTCATATTTTTCTGGGTGGAGTTTTTTAGGTAGCAATTGAAAAATTTTCTTTCGACTCAAATGTTGCATGTTCATCGCTTTTCTCAAATTTACTTTCGTTATCATGGTTAATATCCATTATTTCATCGGGTTCTTCCCTTTCTTCTGAAGTTCCTTTCCCCCTTTTTCTGAAGTTTCAACTTCAACCAATAGAGATCACAAATGCCCATTTATTATATACTGTTTAATTACATATATAAACCGTAATGAGTCTGAAAACACAGCAATCAAAATCATTAAGTCATTCACGGGGGAAAATGTAGAATGTTCGTAGTAAATATTTTGGGGCAAAAGGGGTCGTGCGGGGATTTTAGTCACCCCAAGTACCTTAAGATTGAAAAAAAGAAACGTTAAAAAAAGGGAAAAATCTTAAAATATGGGGGGAAAAGAAAAAATCTTTAAAAAAAGAGGCATGCATGTGACAAATACTTTTGTTTCTATGAAGACTGTCATATAGGAGGATTCTGATGAGGGCAAAGGCAATAGATGAACAGTTTGTCCAGAATTAAAGATTTCGTGAGCCTTGGGTGACTCTGTGCCACCCGCGACCACTCCCGGGTTAATGGTGACAAGGGTTGTTCGTAAAGTTTAAAAAAAAAGCTCATTAATAAAAAAGTTAATTTCAATAACATTAAAAATAACTACAAAAGGAATAGAATAATAATAAACGATATTTTAAGATATTTCACTTACATTTTATATACAGAACATACTCAGAGCTATCATTGAGTTTCTCGACCATTCTTTCGTCTCTTAGGCCCCTTTTACATGCAAATCCGCAACTAGCCGGCAAAATGTGGTTAGGGATAAAAGCCTGCTTGTGTTGATGACTAAGTTGTTTTATCCAGGTCTTTGCTATATCTTCTTGCAATTAACTTTCAATATGAAATCTATCAGTCTTTAATTTTTACTATGTTTGTGGTTTAATTTTAAGTAGAGGTAAGAGTACATATTGGTTAACTTTTTTTGTCAATTATCTGACTCATAAATCGTTTTTCTCAAGTAATACAATTATATCTAAACATTTTTTAATTGGACAAATGATTACTAGTAGTATATAATTGCACGATTTTAAAACAATCTACATTAAAACAATTTCAAGTAAAACACTGCACGATATGAAAACAGTGTTCCATTAAAACACCGCATGATCAAATCGCCGGCAAAAAACAGTTGGAACAGTGTCCAGTAAAACAATTTCCACCGCACGATATGAAAGCAGTGTTCCATTAAAACACCGCATGATCAAATCGCCGGCAAAAACAGTTGGAACAGTGTCCAGTAAAACAATTTCCACCGCGCGATATGAAAACAGTGTTCCATTAAAACACCGCATGATCAAATCGCCGGCAAAAACAGTTGGAACAGTGTCCAGTAAATCAATTTCCACCGCACGATATGAAAGCAGTGTCCATTAAAACACCGCATGATCAAATCGCCGGCAAAAACAGTTGGAACAGTGTCCAGTAAAACAATTTCCACCGCGCGATATGAAAACAGTGTTCCATTAAAACACCGCATGATCAAATCGCCGGCAAAAACAGTTGGAACAGTGTCCAGTAAAACAATTTCCACCGCGCGATATGAAAACAGTGTTCCATTAAAACACCGCATGATCAAATCGCCGGCAAAAACAGTTGGAACAGTGTCCAGTAAAACAATTTCCACCGCGCGATATGAAAACAGTGTTCCATTAAAACACCGCATGATCAAATCGCCGGCAAAAACAGTTGGAACAGTGTCCAGTAAAACAATTTCCACCGCGCGATATGAAAACAGTGTTCCATTAAAACACCGCATGATCAAATCGCCGGCAAAAACAGTTGGAACAGTGTCCAGTAAAACAATTTCCACCGCACGATATGAAAGCAGTGTCCATTAAAACACCGCATGATCAAATCGCCGGCAAAAACAGTTGGAACAGTGTCCAGTAAAACAATTTCCACCGCGCGATATGAAAACAGTGTCCATTAAAACACCGCATGATCAAATCGCCGGCAAAAACAGTTGGAGGGGAAACAATTCACACCACCACTGCACGTCTTAAAGAATGAAAGCACTGCAGTGAAAACGGGTTTACTCTGCAAAGCAGAGAGGGGGAAACGTGACGAGTTAGTCGAAAGAAAATTAGTAAAGCTTTGTCCGCATTTCCAAGGTCGCCATGAGGCATGCGGATCTGACCTTCGTTTTTTTTTTTATATAACCACTTAATAGTTTTTATTCTGTCATTTGATATCCAAAATTAGTACATTCTTATTGTACTTTTGTTTTTCGATTGATTTTATTACAGCATGGTCGAATTAAGGCTCTTGCACCATAAACGAAACTCAAATTCAAATTAATGACAGAAGGAATTTTTAATGAAAATTGGTTTTTTTTTTTTACAAATTTGCATTGTGACTTTATTTAGATGGTAATGAACAATAAACATTTATAAGTAAAGAAAACCGTTAAGTGGTTAACAGAGGTTGTCACAGAACCAGACGCAAAAAACGATTTGCATATGATTCGTCCTAATCCTCTCAAAATGTAAGGCACAGAAAAGCAAGCAAACACAAAGCAGAAACTGACTGGTTAGTGTTTACGTCTTTCATGTCTTTGATTTCACAAGAAATTAAACTGAGTTGTATTGGTAGTTGACTTGAATATACAAAAACACATTTTAAAAACTAAGAGCATATTAAAAGTTGAATATACAAAAACACATTTTAAAAACGAAAAGGATATTAAAAGTTGAATATACAAAAACACATTTTAAAAACGAAGAGCATATTAAAAGTTGAATATACAAAAACACATTTTAAAAACGAAAAGGATATTAAAAGTTGAATATACAAAAACACATTTTAAAAACGAAGAGCATATTAAAAGTTGAATATACAAAAACACATTTTAAAAACGAAGAGCATATTAAAAGTTGAATATACAAAAACACATTTTAAAAACGAAGAGCATATTAAAAGTTGAATATACAAAAACACATTCAATAAAAAACGCAGCCACAAAGCAAAGCATAGGAGTAGGCAGATAATTTGTAGAAACATGTACACAAAATGAGTTAAAACCAACCCTTTCTACAATACAGAAAACAATATTAAATATCTTTGTGACCATAAGACAATGTATGTATGCCATCTTCGCAAGCAAATTTTTTATCGTAATAGGCAGTAACAGACACTTTATTTTGAACAACAGTTTCCAAAGTATGTTTTTTTGAAAGAATGCAAAAGATCATTGTGTGTGTGTGTGTGTGTTTCCGTAAGTTAGAAAAAATTTAAACGCACACACTTTTTAAAAGTTAAGCCGACTTGGGAACAATTCTAATGTATACACAAATCAGGAGAAGTTTGGATATCTCCCTACTCCAACGTAAATTTATTACATAGATTCCAGATGTTCCTGAATGTGTGTTATCCCTTCTAGAAGAACAGGGATTTGATCAACATGTACCGAATAGGGAGTTGCTATTTTACTCGACAGGCAGCCACTCTCCTTTGATAAGTCTACATTAAATTTTCTTTTTTTTTGGGCGCAAGAGGAATCAAAGCTTTCTAGAAAATTTTAAAAACGAAGACTAATGAAGCAATACAGAAAAAAGCTCTCAACGAAATGTATCTAAGCGGAAAAGGAAAAAATACACAAATTTCACTCACCATTTTCCATGGAGAAGAGAAGGAACGTATTTATCCAAAAGAACTTCAGAAATCAAGAAGGCGGTAAGAAGACGCGGACTGATCCAAAAAAAAAATGTAGCACTTTAGGAACTTCAGGAACAGACTAGACAAAGGTTGAAAGCCAGATTGACATTTTATACTCGAAATGAAGGACAAATTTTTAAAAACGCAGTTTTTACAAATATAATTAGTCAAAAACAACTCTTATGTAAGACAGGGAAATAGCAGAGGGGGGTCTGCGCTTTTAATCTTCAAGGTTGAAATGAAACAAAAACATATCGAGCAGGAAATCTTGCGTAAATCTTCAAGGAAGAAATGAAAGAAAAACATATCTAGCAGGAAATCTTGCGTAACAGCATTGCAACATGCATAATGAAGACACGACTCGAAAGAAAACGAACACAGTTTTATCCGGGAAAATATTTTTTTATTCAAGGGGTTATATCAATATTATTACATAGAGTGTTACAATCATTTTTATGCTTACAATATATAACAGTTATCAGTGCATTCGTTACAGAACAATATTTTTATGTAGAGTGTAACAATCAGTTTTCTTGCGTATAATACATAGAACTAATATTCACTTTGTTACAGAATATTCATTTTGCACATTTAGTTACTGTCTTTGAGTCATGATGTTCAGTTTCATATTATGCTGTGCAATCAAATACTTGTCTGTAGACTGAAGGATTGTGCAGCTCGCGCACAATAGCAGAATTGTTCAAAATCTTAAAATAGGCTATTTTCATTTTACAGTCGGAATCCGTTGTGTCCATGGAATAGGATGTGGCAGCTTGTACACAGGAGATCATATTGTCGTACAGAGAATCGGTGAAACAATGGATCACATAAGCGTCAGAGGGGCTGGCGCGCTTTAGGTACATGAAACCATATCTCGGTTCGGGAGTCATTGCTTTTTGGTGAATTACTAAAAGCAGTAATGAGAGTTCTGCAGCTTGTGTTGCCTCCTTTTATACATTCTGTATCAGCAGCGACCCCTCCTCCCTCCATACATGTTGTAATTAGAATGCAAAAGATGATGAGAAAAATGTTGAAAACGTGTTCAAGCACGTTTATGTCGGTTTTTATAGGTATGACATATTTGATTTGAGTGTGGCGTCAAACAACACTTTTGTAGGCGAAAATTTTTAGCTACAAATCTTTGAATAAACTTTTCGTTGAATGCAATGTTATTCGAATCTAGAGGTGATAAAGTCTGCTTTCTCACAAATTTGTATAGGAAATGAAGACAAAATTGACCGCAGGTAAAGGACGTAGCGCTTTGGTAGCGACATTTGTTCCACATCAGTTTCTGTGAATTCTGTTTGATGAAGTTTAAAATCTTACCCTTCTTTGGAACAGAAGCGAAACTACAAAAGTAAAAACAAGTGTTGTTCCTAAAGGCTAACGCAACCCAATGGCTTCCAGGCTTCGCCCTAGAATCTAAATTTACAATAAAACATGAATAGCCTGTAAGTGTCCTAGGCAATTCATCGGAAGCGTACACGCCTCCGAATTTGGATCGAAGAATGGAATCGCTGCAGGCGAGATTACATAGGCTTTGAGAATTCATTTTTAAAAATCAGTTAAAACGTTGCGGTTTTTGTCAATCTCTATGACATTTCGATACTCCGCATAAACGATTAAATTAACCGTTTCGGGTAGTGCCTTACTAAAGCGAATATCCAAAGCCAAATTCGAATTTCGTAGGACCGAATCATGCATTCCATCTGCACTGAGATCTGGCGTTAAATCTATTGCCAACAACGTGTACCCGTCCTTATATTCGCTATAACTTATATTGATATCTTGATCTTTATGATATCGCCCTAAGTCAGTAAAAAGGCTCATATAACATCTGCTATAACTGTTAGAGGTATCGAATTTCGGTTGATAGGGTTTTGAAGGAATCATGCGATTTCCGTCTAATAGGCAGAGGTATGATAAATCATAATGCTTAAAATTGAATGGATTGTTAGAAAAATCACCATTATATGCAGTATTAGATACCATACCCATGATTAGTCGCGCTGGTACCTGTCCAATAAATGCATTTGGAATAGTAATAGATTGCATTCCTGAAGAAAGCGCGAAGGATTTCACCTCTGTTCTGCGAAGGGGCATCTTAATCGCGCCTCTAGAAAGTGCGGTCTCGTGCGCTAATAAAATTGAAGGAGCGACCTTTACTTTCCTAACAAATAAGGAAGCATGTTGTATAACTATTTTGAAATCTTGCGAAGCTGACATCAGTGCAAAGGCATCTTTATTTCTTTCTAATTTAATTCGAAGATTCACTGAATTGATCAGATATTTACTTTGATTGCCTAGATCGAAATGTAAAGCTCCTATCATGTCCATTAGTTTACTATCTTTGCAAATGTTATATCTAGTTTTGAATCCCTCCCCTGCGTTTAAAATCTCGGTTGCGTCAATCTTTCCTGGACTATCTCTGAAGAAAAGACCAGCCGTTAATAACGATTCTTGAACAGCTTTTGGGGACAGCAAGGCATCGAACATGCATCTGTATGCATAATTCGCTTGTGAGGACACTTGCTTATCATTTAATGTTATGGAACATTCCGAAAATAATGTATTCAACAAATAATTGACTGGAGCTACTACGTCAGGAGTTGCAATATTTGATCCATTTTTTTTCGTAATTTTCACTTGTAAATGAAGAAGTGTATGAGCTAGGTCTAAATAACTTTCTCCCACGCCTGAGAAAAAGAATTCAATCGGTTGTTTTATCACTCAGAGATGCAACAGGAAAAATTTCGGTAAACGAACTTTCTTCGGTTGACAATTGCACAGGATTAACGGTAAACAAATCATAAGCATTAGATACACAAGCGCACGCTCTCTCATCCATCTTATGAGAATATATCTACCGCTGCTTTGGAATTCTTTCGGCTTCGCTTAGCGCGCGGCAAATGATTCTTATTGCGCGATTTCTTTCTTTTTATACCCGAACCGCTTTGAAGCTTATGAAGAATGTCATCTTTAATATTTTTGGACGTTTCTTTCAATCTCGCCTTTGTCGAATCTTTCAGAGATGTTCCCGACACAACATCTGACATTACCTTTGAACCGGTACTCAGAATATGTTTTCCTAAATATTTTCCTGCTTTCATTGCAATGGGAGATATCATTCGAAATAAATTTGAAAACATTCCATATCCTCTTTGATGGCTGACTCCTTGAAAATACGACCCACCATTCTGTAACTGCGAACAGTAATAGTCCTGACAAGCTCTGCGGTCCAAATGCATCTTTCTCTTGCGAAGTCAGGACCGAAATGATGTTGCACATATACAGTTGTAGTTTTATACTATTCTTCGTCGGAAAAGAAAGAACCAAGAGCGATTTGCCGCTCGTAAAAATAATACCATCTCCAGAACTACTTTTTAATTCGACTTCGATGCAGTCGATATAATTTTGACGCAGAGGAAAATACAGGGGTCTTTGATAATTAATAACAATTTGGTCTTCTTTGGTTGACATCACAGGAATGATGCGAAGTAAAGTGCCGATAGTATCCCCCACAAAATGAGATTCTATAATGTCTGTATAGACATAAATTTCTGTGATTCCTCCGTCTAGTTCCAGTTGATAATCCTAAATATGAGTGCCACCGTGTAATGTGGATTGTTTTAGTCCCAAGAGATCTTTTAACCCATCCTGGAAAGTTACGGCAGATGTATCGGGAATATGAATTTCACTTTCTTATTAGCTAATAGATTAAACGCCAGATGTTTAAAAGAGCTGAACAACTGCTCTGCATTCTTATAAAATCCAACTTCTAATTGTAAATTTTCCGTTTTTTTCACTTTCTCTGGAACTGTCGGTTTATCCGTAATGCTTACGCGAAAATATTC